>PVJS01001424.1:10958-98320 GCA_004027185.1 Glis glis | reverse complement strand
CCTCCGCAACTTCGTGAGATCCGGTTTCAAAATAAAGTATAAAAAATAGGGCCGGGGACGTAGCGCGGAGGTAGAACGCCCCTGGGTTCAATCCCCGGTACTGCAAAAAAAAAAAATTTTTGAAATGGGGTCTCACTAAGTTACCACACTGACTTTGGCTTTGAGCCTGCGATCTTTCCTTCTCAGCCTCCCAAATTCTGGGATTACAGGTGTGTGCCACTGCACACAGCTATCTCCAACTTTCTTTTTATATTTCTGTATGAAACTTTTGTGCATGAAAATTTATAATAATGTTGAAATGAAGTTTATGGGGTAATGAGGAAATGACATGTAGGTTATTTATTTACCTCCTATCCCCTCCCACTCACATCACAAAGCATTCATCTTTCATTTCTTCTCCAGAAGTTGGATTATAGAAGAGAATATGGGAAAAGAGAGAAAACAGAGGATCAGAATAAAAAATCAAGGCAATTTCAATACAAGATAATTAAATTGGAATAGGAAATGTTGCCCCCCCTTATGTCTACTCAGGGGCAGATGGTAGAGAACAAGATGCCTTTATAAGACAATATAGATGCCATTCTCTTCTTGCTACTGATCAGGAACATCACACAATGAGGTGAGCTAATCCTTACTGCTGCAGGGAGAAAGCCTGCTAGACTCTCACTACACTTACATCTTGGTGTAGATGCTCTACCTTAAAAAGAGAAGAGAACCAAGATGCAGGATTAGAGGGCTGAGAGTTGGCTCCCTCTGTCAGTGCAGGCCATCTTCCAGTCCCTTCATTCACTATGAAACTTCTATTGAGTTCTTTGTAAGCAGTAGGGACTGGGACATGAATGGTATGGCTGTGCTTGTGAGGAATTTACAGGAGATAGAAACATAAGTCAATAAACATAATACAATGCGATGCGTACTGAAGTAAAATATAATGTAATGCACACTAAAACCTAACATGCAAACAATACATAGTGTAATACATACTCCAATATGGTGCTATGTATTGGATTTAGAGTGTCCCCTAGACCTTAAATAGACAAGGTAGCGATGTTGGAGGCAGGGCTTGATTGCTGAGGAGGAGTCCCTGGAGGTCTGGCCTTGGGAGTTACAGATGGTCCCTTTTCCCCTTTCTCTCTCTCTCTCTTTGTCTCTTGCTTCCAACCTCCATGACTTGAGAGCAGGGTCTTTGCTCTTTCTCTTTCTCTCTCTCTCTCTGCTCCCCACACCATGTCCTGAGCTCCACAGACGTAACCTGGCCTAACATGGACTGAACCTCTGAAATCTCCAGAACTGTGAGCAAATAAATTTCCTCCCTCTAAGTTGTTGTGAGGTTTTTTGGGGTCACAGCAGTGAGAAGGCTGACTGAAACATATCGGAAATCATTGGAGGGAGAAACTAATCTTTTGAAAGGGTAAAAATCACTACAAAATGACAGTGTTGTTTTGTACCATGTATTAAGGAATGAAAGCATTCTAGGTAGAGGTTGGGATGGGGTGGGTGTGGTACGAAAGAAGGGAAATCTGGGGAGGTCAGCACACCCTTGCAAGTGTGATAAATCTCAAAACTAAGGTGTAAGGAATCACCTTAATGAAGAGAAGTTTCTTCAAATAAATTAACAAAGGCAAGGTTAATTTGTGCTATTAGGAGTTCTTCAGAGCAGCCCATTTTTCACATCTTACTCATATTAAAAGATGTTAGTAATACTGAAAAACCAATTGGAGGGAAAGCAAAGTACTTCTGGGAGAGTATTGTACTCCCTTCAGTTAGTTCCTTGGTCAGATCATGGAAGAAATAAGAATAGCTTCATAATAGTAATTCCCCCCTCTTTCTAACTTAGGCAGGCACATAGTTAAGAACTTATAAATTTAATTGCAGAAATAGCTTATTTGTGGTTTGAAAGAAGCAGAACCACAGGGGATAGGGATTCTCACACCTGATGTCCCTTTTATGCTCATGGAAATGAGCCCTGGGAGGCTGCTTTATCTTAGCAATGCTCTGCTGGCCTAGCAAGACCCTTTTAAAACCTGGATGGTATTACTTATCTCTTTAGGAAATATACGATAGCTGGCTGTACATTACTTATTTTGGATCCAAAGGAAAATGATAACACACTGACTGCATTACTCCATTGGATGCAATAGCTCTTGATGGGGTTGTTTATTAGTCTGGTTTATGAAGTTAGCTTTGGAAGACAATGTAGGACTGGAGTTTAACCCCAAAGATCTGCACTGATTATCTTGCAAGGACACAGGGTTATTATTATTATCATTATTCATCTTTGCATTACCTTTTTATTCATTTCTTTTTGACATGGAGCTAATATACAAGTTTACTGGTGGAGTGCTTGCCATGCATTAGTGAGGCCCTAGGTTTGATCTTTACACAAAAATAGATCATACTCTACCTGCTATTTTGTGATTTCCTGCTATTGTTTAATAATTAATTTTCCACACACATAAATATAAATACAAAATGATATGTCTTTACATTGCAGAAAGTCATGGACCACTATTGAAATGGGTACATGTTACAGCATATAACATTTCCCATATAATTTCAGGGAGCTTACAGATCCCCTCTCTCTAAAGCCTAAAGCGTTCCATGAATCACAGAATAGCAATCCCTGACTCAATGCATTATGTGAGACATATATATATCACTAAACATAATATATATATATGGCATTTTCTGTGGTTTCTGAGCCCTGTTATCTCTGTCTCTATGAAGTTTTCCAATTCATGGCCTTTTCCAAAGGAGTATGTCTGGGTAAGTATACCAAATCCTCTCCTATTTTACAACTGACTACATTGGGGTGAACATATAGACACAATAGACACAAGAAACCAGGGAGTCAACTCACTGGGTGGTCTCACTGGCTGGTCGGGAACCCATTTGGTTTATTTATTAATTTTTCCATTTTTTTTCTAGGAATTTTGTAGGTGCTAATTGAAGAAAGGCATAAGATCTCTTATTGAAAATACCCTTTTAGTACACATAGAATACATAAAGGTAAATCTACACTTACATACCTACAAGTAGAAATGTAAATATGAGAAACAAGAAAATAATATTAAATATACCTCGAAGAAAACATATCACCCTCAAAAGAACAACAGTAAGATATTGTGGAAAGATATTGCAGTGGCAGACATGGGAGGAATAGCCTTAAACTGGAAACTTAAAATTTTGCTTCAGCAAAGCTAAAGATATCAGAGTAGTGCAACTGCAGAGTTTCTCATTCAAATGCCAGATCACCACATGTCACCCTAGAGTTGTCACCCTCTGGTCAATGTGTCTATCAGTGCATTGAGAGCTCCTATTGTCTTTGTCATGCCAGATATTTGATAAACCCCCCCTATATGAAGGACCAAGGGAAGCAGACATATAGAAGAAATGAAAACAAGGAAAACCAGGTAAATGAAACAGAAGAAAGTAATATATATAAAATATATATTATATTATATATAATACATATAGTAAAATTTGATTCTGGAATCCTAAGCAATAACTGGGGTGCTACAAAAGAATAATTTCCATAGCAAGCAAGCACTATTAAATATTAAAAAGTATGATAGCAAAAATTAAAAATATAAAGGGAGGTTTGGAAAATAAAAAGGAGAAAATAAAAATGAGAAAATTCCTCAGCAAATAGAATTAAAGATAGAAAATTTGAGAAGTGAGATAAAAATTATAAAATCAACTTAGAATTTTTAATATAGCCATAAGAGGGATTTCTGGAAGAAAGAACATAAAATGAAGGAAGGAATTCTGCAGGATGTAAAGACTTGGGATTAGAAATTTAGAAATAAAAAGTAAGGAAGAATCTGTTTTACAATCACTAAGACTTACTTTAAAGTTACAATTATTAGGATAGTATAATTTGAAAAAGGCTCAGAAAAGGACCTGGGCATATGAAAAGAGTCAATAAAACAAGAAGATTATTCTAGAAACCAGTGAAGGAAAAGTTTAAATTCTTTTTTAATACTTTTATTGGTGCATTATAGTCTGACATCATAATATAGTTCATAGTGATAGTGACATACATACACACAGAATTTGCTGAGTTTTCCCTTAGCTCCCTCTCCACAACACCCCTTCCCCGTACATGATATTGAGATTGGCATTGGCATTCTCAGTATTTATGTGATAATTTCTTATTCTTAGAGAAGATATAAAATATCCTACCTAAAGTCATATATAGGAATAAACTTAAGTAACCACTAAAGAAGTTGCTCAAATTCAGCAAAAATCAGTGGTGCAACTTGAAATAACAATGGAACACTATTTTACACTAAAGAGACTGAAAAAATTAAAGAAGTCTGAGAATACCAAGTGTTGGCAAGAATGTGGATAAATGTTGACATCTGTTACTCTAATTATAAATATAGATGGAATGTCTGTTTTAACATTTTCTGTACTTGCCTGTTTTTAAAACATAATTCATAATTAAAAATTTAAAAATATTTTCTGCTTTGAGACAAATTAAATATCACAGTTATCCATGTTTGTGAAGCTGTCAAGAACTCTGAAATCATCTTTGCCTTGTTCATTTTTTAGTGGTAGCTGATGATTGTTATTATTATTGTCAGCTTTCCAATTTTTTCTAATTCTTTCTGAAACTTCACTTTCAGTGTCTTTTCCCCTAAAGAAGCATGCATTTGGTTGATATTATAGCAGTTTCTGGACTGGATGTCATAAATTGTAATTTGAAAAATACTATTAGTATCTGGGTTTCATTTCCTTTCTCTTATTATGGTCTCATGCTTTTTCTCTTTAGTTATTATTAGCTTTGCATATGTTCAACTTTAGTAGATACTTCCAACTCCAGGTTTCTAAAGTGGTATACTAATTTATATCTCTACTGATGGGGTAGTAGAGTTCCAGTGACTCCATGTCCTTACCAACATATGATATGTGTCAGTGTTTTACATTTTAGTTACACTGTTGGACATGTACTGGTATTTACTTGTGGCTTTAATTCACATATCTACTACTGTTGAGCACTTTTTGATAAACTTCTTGTCTATTTGACTATCATCTTTTTGTAAAGTACTGTTCAAGACTTTGCTCAATTTTCAAATATGCTTTATGTCATTGATTTCTCTCAATTATTTGTATATTCTGGGTAAAAATCCTTCACTGGCTATATGTACAGTAATGACCTCTCTCATTGTATGGCTTGCTCTTTTAATCTCTTAGTAGTACCAGTTGACAGAATTCTTAATTTTAACAAAGTTTATCTACCATAGAATAAGAGAATTTTTCTAAGATATTTTCTAGAAACCTTATTATTTTTCTATTTCACTTTTAAGTCAAATGCACATGGAAATAGGTCTTACATACATATGGAAATAAATTTAATATATACATTGATATAAAGGCCAAGATATTTATTTATTTATTTATTTATTTATTTATTTATTTATTTATTTTTGTGGCAATGGGTATGGAACCCAGGGGCATTCTACCTCTGAGCTACACCCACAACTTTATTTTATTTTATTTTGAAACAGGGTCTCATTAAGTTGCTAAGGGTCTTACTAAGTTGCTGAGGCTGGTCTTGAAGCTGCAATCCTCCTGTCTCTGCCTACCAAGTACTGGGATTACAGGAGTGCACCACCACGCCCAGTTTACAGGTCAAGATTTAATGTCTTTCCATAATAGATTCTCCATTCTATTACTTTGACCCTTTTTCCTATCTTTGATCCAGTGCTGTATACCAAGTCAGTCATAGCTTCATAAGTCTTGTTACCTAGTAAATCCATCAACTTTATTTTTCTTCTTCAAGATTGTTAGAGCTAATTCTGTATCTTTATAATTCCATATTTAAAATAAGACATTTCTTTGATGCTATTTCATGCAGCTACTACTCCAAGTCCCCACTTTCTCTCATGAGGAAATTCTTAGGTAAAGATTCTGCCCACACAATCTTCATTTCTTTGTCTCTAGTTCTTTCTAATATTCAATATTGTACTGCCTGCCCCTCCCCATCACACTAGACACCTGTAACGGTCTTATGAGAAATCCAATGACCACACTTCTTTCTTCATCTTATTTGGTCTTTCAAAAGAATTTAAAACAGTTGGCCATTTTCTGCTGCTTGGAATTCTTTTTTATTTTATCTATTTATTTTATTTTGGGTGATTTCTTTATTTTTATATTTTTATTCATGGGTGCATTATAGTTTTTTCTTTTAAATTCTATAAAAGCTGCCTTCCCAAGTGTTCCTTTTACCTCCCATGTTCTTCTTTCCAAGTTTTTTGCTCTCTCTCTTCTCCTTTATTGTATCTATAAATGTTGGCATGTTTTAGGGGCTGACTTTCATATGTTCCCTTATTTTTAACCATTAATTATAGCTCGTTGCTTTAAGTTTTTTTGTTATGTTAAGAAAATTCTTTTAGGAGTGGTATTAAATTATATCAATTATACTCAATAGTATCAGACATGCAAACTAAAGCCAAAATAAAATACCACTACATATCCACTAGATTGGCTAAAATGAAAAACACTGACACATACCAAATGTTGGCAAGGAATTGGAACAACTGGGACTCTATTATCCTGCTGGTTGAAGTGTCCATTTGAATATAACCCTCAAATTACTAAAAATAATATTATTGTTCTCCCTTTATATTTTATTTTCTTCTCAAACTCTAATTATACATATATTAGACCTTTTCTACAACTCATATATCTCTTATTTTAAAAAATATTACCTATCACTTTTTTTTGTATCCATTCTTCAACCTATACAATTTCTTCTGACCTGAATTTCCAGTTTCTCTCTTTTTACTGGTAGTTAAATATGATTATTGAATTTTCAAATTGAGGGTATTATTTTTAATTTTTCAACAAATTTTATAGATATTGTTATAGGAGAATTTTTTGTTTCCTTCTTTAGGTTTGGAACATAGGTAATCAAACATAGATTTCATGCAGTGAACATGATGATACAATTATTTAAAGTCTGTGTTTAAAAACTCCATCATCTAAATCAACTGGTAGTCTGTTCCTATTATTGTTTTCCTCCTTAACTGTTCCTATTACTGTTTTCCAGTGTGTATGTGTGTGTGTGTGTGTGTGTGTGAGAGAGAGAGAGAGAGAGAGAGAGAGAAGAGAAGAGAAGAGAAGAGAAGAGAAGAGAAGAGAAGAAGAAGAGGGGGAAGGGAGGGGAGGGGAGTGGAGAGTTTGTATATTCAATCCAAGACTTGATTTCATTATGAAACATTCTGAGACTCTAGAAGATATCTTCTCCACAGATGACTTACTTTTGTTTTTGGCAGAAAGTTTAGATAATCAACACACATAACTTGCATCCATTCTGGAATCGAATAGTTTTCTTACATTTTTTTGGTACTGGATATTGAACCTAAGGGCATTCTGCCACTGAGCTACACCCCCAGCCCTTTATAATTTTTTAAAAATTTTGAAACAGGGTCTTGCTAAGTTGCTGAGGGTCTCACTAAGTTACTGAGGCTGGCTTTGAAACTGCAATCCTCCTGTGTTAGCCTCTCAAGTACTGGGATTATATGCATGTGCCACCATGCCCTGCTATCAAACTGTTTTCAAACTGGGTTTATGATTCTTAGATTCAGCTGAGATCTTGGAGTTTTAACAAGGTTTCTCCTTATTGGAAGACCCTGATCTCCAGTTTTTATCTCAACAGCACCACGAGTCTTCTCAAAGCTCTTTGACTTTTAACTTGTTAGCTGCCACTTTCTGTTGACTTACGTTTTGTGACATGCACAGCTCGCAATTCAGCTAATGATTTAAGCTATAAGATGGTGCACAGTGTTACAGTTTTGTTCCTTCATTCTTTCTGGGATCTTGGAAGCCTAAGTACAGGCTATTGTGGTAGATCTGTGCCCCAGTGTTGTTCTTTCCAGCTCTGAACAATTCTTAGACTTCTGTTTGCTTCTTTGCCTCTTACCTCCCTTTGTTTGCTCAGCTTTTCAGACACTTGGTCCTATTATTCTTAAGAATAAGCAAAGGCTTTGAGAGAAAAACCATCACAGAAGTACAGACTCATATCAATGGGTTTTTCTCTTCAGGATCTTTGATCCTCAAATACTGGCTACCAAGGTGACTTTCCAATACCTTCATATAGCTTGTTTCCTTCAGCCAGATTTTTATTTGTTTCTGGTGGGAAAGTATGCTATAAACTAGCTTGTCATAGCCATAATTGGAAGTTTTTGACTTATTTTTATGTCCTTTCTCTGAAACTAATTGAGGTATTATATTAAATATAATTTTGTATACTGCCTATTTTCAACAGTATGTCACTAGCCTTTCTCAGGATATTACAGATTTTTGAACTCTAATTTAATAAGTGAATTTTATATTTAATATATGGGGAACTCATGACTGAGGTATTTCTGAGGTATATTGGTGAGGTATATTGAATATATAGGGAACTCATGACTGAGGTATATTGGTCTTTTTGCTTGGGTTCCAAAGTTTAATTATTAAAACAATGATAGGAGCAGCATTGCACAATTGTTATAAATATTCATGAAATGTTAGACTTAAGTCATAATCAGTAAAGCTTGCATACTTACTATGAACACAGGTCACTGTGGCAGATACTGAAGGAGATACAAATATGGAAACAAGCTATCTTTGTCCTCTAGACAACATATTTGGAGATGAGAAACCAAATTTAGAAAACTAGGGTGGACTAGTTTTTTTCCAAACTTTATGAAAAATACATATGATAATAATGGGAATTATAAAAGGAGGAGGTCATTTGACATTGAAAGATCAGAAAAAGCTTTGTGAAGTCACTATAATCTGAGATGATTGGGTTTTATTGGGTAGAGTCAAGGAAGGAGTCATATTTAATTATTTTCTAGATCCTTTTCTTATTTTTATCTAAGGGTGTTTTGAAGGTATTATTCCTAAGATACCTACGTTTGCATTTTTCTCTGTCTGAATAAAAACACTCATCATTGATGGATTTTTCATGGTCTATAAATCTGTTTCAGTTGAATAAATACATTTAACCTAAGCTACTGGATCACAGGAAGTTTGCTGACAAATTGCATAGCTGACAACCCTCTATATGCAAATATAAGGACAGGGTTGTTTTGCTTTGCCTTTTTGAAATAGGAAAAGTTTATGATCCTTATTTTCTTACCTACTCAGAGACAAAGCCAATATGTGCATATAAACTAATGAGTAATAATGATATTGAAAAAGAGATAGTACACTAAGAGAATCTCTAAAATCATCAATGAGCAAGAATGTATTAAACATTTGCAAACATATTATTTCATTTAATTATCACATTACACTGTAAGAGTAGTCATTCTACTTTTATTATTATTCTACTTTTAAGGCTAGAAAACTGTTCTATTTCATACTCCTAGAAAGTGATGAATTGTCATTTCAAGTCTTTCTGAAGTCAAGAACATGTTCTTTCTACTAAAATATTAATGGCTGAGTTCTTTTAACAAAGACCACAAAACCATGTCTAAAATAAAACCATATAATTTGGGGGTAAGTCTATAAATTCAGCAACATTTTTCCCCATTTTAAAAGCATGTCTACCATAAAATGTTAGCACAGATAACCATTTAATCCTGCATGTTACCAGGGAGTCAGAACTCAGGACCTTAGTTAGGTTGATTTCCTAAATCCCTTCTTCAAAGGCTATCAAACTCCTACAGATGACTCTGTCAGGACCGTCCCAGGGCCAGAGACAGAGCATTTTCCTTTTGCTCTGTCACCACAATAGTGACCATAGTTTACAGCCTCATCATAAGGCATAATAAACATACAATAAACACTTTCTTTTCGCTAATAACTAGTGCAGGTAAGGCTGCAGGTGCACACACTTGGCTGGCAGCAATGTGAGTTGGTTCAGTATACGAAATGTTTTCTATACGAAATGTTTTCTATACGAAAACATACATAAACATTCTCTCAAGAAACATAAAAATGTTTATACTTATTGACCCAGTCGTTACACTTCTGGGAATGTATCCTAAATAATTTAACACATGGAAAAGCTATAGACCACATTAGGCCCTTTTAGATTGCAAAGGAGAGATATGCTCAGCTGATCTAAGGTGATAAGGGCTATTGTTAAGATGTAAAGTCAAAGAAACCCACCCAAAAGACGTCCTGTCAGCAGCTGGACAGCAGGGACAGCTGGCCTCACCTTTGTCATATTTCTCAACAGAACTCACAGTGGCCCAGCAATGGTCCTCATAGCCTGTTTCTCAGGTCACACATCCATTTCTCCCCCTTTTATTGCTTCAGCTTCTGTCTTGAATATAACCTTTGCTAAATTATATTTTAACTGATTAAATCTGCTTATATTTATTTAGTGGCAATAGTAATAATAATAAGGCTATAGCAACAGCTGGCTTCCTTTTGACAGCTTTCTATGTACCAGTCGTGGTTCTGATAACTTCACACAATATAAATCATTTAATTTTCACAATACTCTTATGAGATAGGTACTTCTATTGTTACCACTAACTGGGGAAAGTGAGGCACTGAAAAGTTAAACAAGTGTTCCCAGCTAGAAAATGAGGGCACCACATTTCAAATCTAGGGGATTAGTCACCACACGGTTTTGCTTCTCAAAAGAGAATGTGGTTGAGAACAACACACATGTATTTGAGATGCATTAGCATCAGTGTGGAATGTAAATCCTTTGGGATAACAGGACCATGCAAGAAGGGATTGTAAGGGGAAAAGAGGGGCATGGAGTGAGTTCTAAATAGACGCTAACATTTAGAAGTACATAGAGGACAAGTGAGAGTGGAGGAGACTCCAAAGGAGCAGTATGGGAGGAAGAAGAAGCTCTTAGACAAGGGTTCTTCTAGAAACTAAAAGAAAATCATTTCGAGAAAGAGAAAAATAGTCAATTGTCTTGAATGATTCTGATATATCATGTAAGATTAAGAAAGAAGTGTGGCCATTGGATTTCTCAGTGGGAGCAATTACTGGTGTTTAGCTCAGTGCCGGCGTAAGGGAGAGAGAAGTCATAGTAGAGTGAAGTGGAGATGGTGTGTGCAGCACCTTTGTCTAAGAATTCAGCTGAGAAACAGAGTGAGCACTCAAGACAGTATCTGGAGGAGGTGGGACCCAAGGAGGGCATATTATTAAATATGGCAGGAAGATATTAGAATAGGTTTGTAAACTCTTGGAAATGACCATGTAGAAGAAGAGGACTAATAAAAGGTGACCGAGAGAGAAAGGAATGATTGCAAATTTAAATCTTTAGTAGGCAGGAGGAGAAGAGAGGCAGAACACAGACGTTCTTCCTGCATTAGGAGTAGCACTTTCTCCACTATAACAGAGGGAAAGGAGAAGATGGATGTAGAATCAGGTATAGGAAGGTGAGAACTGTGGTCTTTTATTTAATCAATAATGCATGAAGTGAGGTCATCCATTAAGGGTGGAAACAGACACTTTGAGTGGCTGGGGTCAGAGAATTATAGCAATGAGGCTAATTAGCAAGGAAGCACTATTAATAGGAGCTTGCTCTCAGTCAGTATAATCTTTGAAATTGCTATTTCATCTGTGATGGATTTTCTACTTCTGACAAGATCAGGGATGTGTTCTGATAATTGGTCTTTGGAAACTTTGTTAGGTTACGACACAAGGCAAGCCAGAAGGTTGTCAGCATTAGCAGAAGAAGATACAGTGGGGCATAAACAAACTGCTGCTTTTTTTGCTCAGGTACTAGCCTGGACTCACCCACATATACCACTTACTGAAGAAATGCTTCTGATGTGTCTGACCTTTTGGATAAGTATATTTGATGTTTCAAGATAGTCTACTTTCACATCTTAAGACAGAGTGGCATTCTAACAAGTACCAGATGAATTTTTAGAACTTTTCAATGTGGTCCCCAAATTCCAGACAACCAGAATAAAGGTTGTCCTTACCACAACAACCTTTTTTTTTTTTTTGGTACTGGAGTATGAACCCAGGGGCATTCTACCTCCAAGCTATACCTCCAGCCCCCCCACACCTTTTTTGAAACAGGGTCTCACTAAGTTGCAAGGGTCTTGAGACTAGCCTAGAACCTGTGATCCTCCTGTCTCAGCCTCCCAAGTATTGGGATTACAGTTGTGCACCACCACACTCAGCTTAAACCAGAACAATCATGAAGGTAAAGAAAGATGTTCAAGATCTCGCTTTTTTATTTCAAAACTTACTATGATGCGACAGTAAACAAGATAGTGTGGCTCTTGCATAATTATAGAAAAATAGATCAGTGGAATTAAATCAAAAGCCTAAACTCTCACTATTACAGTCTATTGATCTTTGACAAGGGTACCAAAATAATTCAATAGGGGAAATAGTACAATTGGCCATTTTTGTCTATGGGTTCTGTGTCTGTGGATTCAGTCAACCACAGACTGGAAATATTGGGAAAAAATGCACTTGTACTGAACATGTCAGGCATTTATTATCATTATTTCCTAAAAATAACAGTATTGCAGCTAATTATGTATGATTTACATTGTGTTAATTATTGTAAGTAACCTAGAGATAATTTAAAGTACACATGAGGATGTGCACAGGTGATATTCAAATACATGCCATCTTTATGTATGGGACTTGAGCATCTGTAGGTTTTGGTATCTGAGGAGGGTCTTGAAACCAATACCCCACAGACATCGAGGGACAACTCTGTTTCCAATATATGGTGCTGGGACAACTAGATATCTACATGCAAAATAATTAAATTAGACCTCCATCATATATAAAAGTGAATTAAAAAATGGATGAAAGAGCTATATGTAAGGGCTAATAGTCATGTAGTAAAAAAAAAACAAAATAAAACACAAAAGTGAGTTTTCAGAGAAACTCCTGAGTAGCTAACAAGAAAAGAGGACTGTATAACTTCATGAATCTAGAACCATAAAACTATGAATTCATTATTAATTATATGTTATTGCTATTCATTAAATAATTGCACATGACTGAATGAAGTATTGAAGAGTTCATAGAAGGTATATTCTGGGTTTCATTCCTGTAGCAAGACTAATATAGATGTTCTTTCCTTGAAGAACAAAACTTTATTTTACTCAGTTCTCCCTAGTTATCCTAAAATTATTTTTCTATTTTCATAGATTTTATGGATGTTATATATCTTATACTTCCATTTTTCTTCTTGTGTTCCCTTCTTAATTCTTCATAATCTATTCTTCCAGTATTCTATGTAAACTGTAATCTTAAGAGATTATCCTTTTACTAACCCCTTTGCTCCTTGATCTCTTCAGTGGCTATTGATGTTAAAAAAAGTCTCATTCTTTATAAAATTTGCATCTGCCATAATTTCCACAACTGAATCCAATTTCAGCTTGATTCTATGTCTTCTACTCATGTTTGTCTGTTTTTATAATTAGCTATTTTTCCTCCTAAAATTTTCATGAGAGTTTAATTTTTCCCTTCTGTTTCTCTCTCTAGTGCTTTTTTAGCCAACTATTTCTGTGCCCTAACTTAAATTGGGCAGAACTGTCAAGACTGAACTCACAGGTTTTACTTTTTGCAGAAGCTCCTGTTAGCTATCTTCAGATTCTAATAGAATGATTTAACATATGTAAACCACCTACACCTAAAATGTAATACTTTTCATAGTGATTCATAAGTCATATTAATATGTCACTACTAAGAGCATGGGACATGTCAGGGAAAGGAAAGAATATCCTGGGACCTGAACTACAACCTCCTTATTTGAATAAATATGAGCTTCTCTCTGATTTAATCAACAAAATAATTTGTTTGGAAACACCGAAGCGCAAGAGTCAAAACAGGATCAGATCTTGGAAGTGAGGTTCCAAAAGGGAGCACTTATAAGTGAGGCCTAGGAGCAGGAATACCAGGTAGCTGGTATTCAGAAACTGCTAAGGCAGGTGGATTTACTAGTGGAGCAATAGTAAAATGGTCAAATTTATAGGGTAAAGTATTTGACCATGGCAAAGATTCACAAGAAGAAGAAAGGAGGAGCAAAATGTAGGTGAAGACCCAGGATTTCAATATATAGCACATGAGTATGGGAAGAGTCCACAGTTACTTGGATATCCAATGCTTGCTGGTAAAGCACCCCACTCTAGGACTGACCTTACAAAAATTGGGACTCTGGGGACAGTTGTGGCCTCTAGACCTGGACTGCTCAGCCCCCCTGGATGTTGGTCTGGAGGTGAGTGTACCTCTGCTGTCTGCTGTCTAGACCAATGGGCAGCTTGGGTGAGGGGGAGCTGACAGCGTGTGGAGCTGTGGGAAGTCAGAGAGAACAGGATTCAGCAATGGTTTAACAGTCTCTTAACCCTCACTTGAAACCTGGGAGTCACATAGACCCCCATACATCCTAATCCTCCAAATTCCTATTTTTTTCTCCTCAGAACATATCTGTATCTGTAATCATTTAAATTCTGGAGCTATAATTGTGGTCTAGACACCCACTTACTCCCCCAAAACTGTGAGTGCTGCATCCGCCTCCCTGCCCCTCCTTCACCTCCACTAGCTCCAGTACAGTGTTGTACAATGCTCATGATAATATCCTCAAGATCTCATATTTCTCACATTCTTCAACATTTATAACAATTTGCAATTTATGTCAGAATAGAGCAGAATTTTCTGGCCTGAACTCAAGGCCATCCATAATCTGGCTCTCGGCTGCCAATCCAATCTCATTTCCTAATTTTGTATATGACATTCTAGAGTGAAGAAAGTTTTGGGGGACAGCCAGTTCCATGTCTGACTCCTGCATTTTACTTCCTGTGGCCATGAAAAATGTATTAAATTCTGTGGGGTTTAGTTCCTCATTTCTGGGGTGATACTGCCTGTAATTTGGAGTTGTTTTGAAGATGAAAGGAGATGCTGCCTGTAGGGCACTACACAGATTTCCAGGTATGTGGTCAGCCCTCAAAAAGTAGGATCTTTTCATTGTTCAAATCACTTTGGTTTTGGTGGCTAGGATATGATGTTTAACTCATTGACTACTCACTTGTGCATTTATTCAGCCATACTTTTTATGATTATTATAGGTAAACTCTTAATTTTTATTCCTCTATTTGGTATTTTCAAATCTCAGAATTGACTTCTGTTTCAACATATTTTCCATAAAGATTGAGAAACTGATGTGGATGGTGTCGTTTTGGAAGCTTCAATGACATGAACACTTCAACTGAAATGCATTTTCTTAAAACCTCTTAAAATGAATTTAGATATTAAAAGTTTCATGTATTATGTTACTTCATCAACTCATTTGTTTCATTATTAATTTATTCAGCAAGAATTTACTTAAAGTTAATTTTGTAAGCATCAGGAAGGGTATAAAGAACATGAAGAGCAGCAGCAGGAAGGGAATCTGCGGCCGAGACAACCAGGTGTCCTTAAAAGTCTGTTTTCCTTTCTTCCGTAGAAAATAGGATTTGGGGCTGAGCAAAGGTAAACAGAGGTTACATTTCCCAGACTCCTTTTCAGCTAAGTGTGGCCATGTGGCTATGTTCTGGTCAACGTGATGTACATCAAAGTGTAGTGAGAGAATACAAGAAACTTAAGTTTGAGGTTACTCTTTGCCCCATGGCCCTTCCCTTCCAATTAAACACTTCCAATTAGTGTTTAGATTGTAGAGTGATGTCTGGATCTCTGTTTTGGACCAGGAGGATGGAGATCACACCCTGGGAGGGAGAGAAAAATGCTGGAAGCAGATTGGGGTCAGGAATATGCAAAGCTGTCATATCTTCCCTAGATTGCCTCTACCTGGACTTGGTCATGTGAGAGAAATGATCGTATTTTATTTAAGTTCTAATTTCCATATCTCTGTTACTTGAGGGTAAGCCTAATCCTTATTTCTATGTATTCCAAAGCCTTCTTCCCCAAATCTTGTAACATCATGGGCAGATTTATATGTAAACCAACTACCAACACAAATAAAGTTTAGAAAACTAAAATAACATTACTTAGTCTACAAATGGACTTTAACTCTTTATTTTTTATTGAATCAGAATACCATTTTAAGTTTAAAGTTTTTGAAAGCATTCCAATAGTAACTATTTGAAGGAAAAAGACAACTTTTTAAATTAAAATATCACATTGGCATTTTACGAAAACAAATCAAAGTTGTTTTGATATTTCTCAAACATAGCTCAAGAGTAATAATTTGAATATTTTGGTTGAAAATATTATTAAGTTTTTTGATAGCTAGTATCATGAAGTTAGTTTATATCTATATCACATATAAATGCAAGTCCTAAGACATGGACTTAATATAAAAGTCATTTACAAATTCAAACCATTTAATATTTAGCTTACAAAAAGTTACAAAAGTGGTTTTAGTGGTACTTTTTTATTCTTGCCTGAAAAACATTATTTTATGCCATTTAACTTAAATGCCAAATACTCAATTAGCATTTATATAAATATTTTCACTCCTATAGCATTAAGCTCTTTCATGTTCATTTAATTCTATTCAAAGGTTAATTCCTTCTTTGCTATTTGCTCAGTGGTGACAGGTAATACATGGTGAATTATATCTATAATTATTATTATCAGGAAAAATTATTAAACTTATCAAAAGCACATGTAGCAATAATTTTCATTTCATTCTAAGGATTTACTATGAATATTCATTTTAAATCTTTTGATAACTTTTCAGGTAACATTTGCTATATGTCACTATCATGCAGTAAATATGAGTAATTTATGAAATCATCTTAAAATGGCTTCAAAATAAAGATAAAAAGAGAAATCCACATTATTCAAAGGAATCCCTTTTGAAAGCTTATTTTTTAAAAATTCAGACACTTCAAAAAACTATTAACTGCAGATTTATCATAAACTCTTTCTAGTAAGCCTATCAATAAAAACTGAAATCCAATTTCAAAAGACTGTAAAGATAAAGTTATCTATTATATACCACATGTGTGAGAGGTTATTTTTCACAGGGAAACAAAGCCAAAATTCAACTACATACCGTGACCCATTTTTCTATCCTGTTTTGGGAGTATCTCTTTTTAGCCATTTAAAAGTAATTACTATTTGGTAAACATGCTTAATAGAATTTAAGGTGGAGAAGCCTTTTACTCAAAAAATTCAGTGGGATAGATTATGATAGATTATTATGTTAATGCCCCCTTCTTACATTGGCTATTGGTTTATCAGACTACTTTGCCATTTTGTACCAATCGTGCTATGAGAGTCTTGACAAGTGTTTCTCCTTCATGCCTTGAAGCAGGCAGGGATGAGAGATAGGCCTAGCCTTCCCAACCATTCCACCCATCCCAGGTAAGTCCCCAGATATTTGTGAGGAATTAAATTGGACCATCTAGCCTAAATATAACATTCAGTTTCCTGTATCCAATGAGTAAGCCCCAGCAAAACCGACAGCATGGCCATTTCAACCAATGAGAAACAATAAACTGTTGTTTTAATCCAAAGTTTTGGGTGACTTGTTATGCAGCAGGGGATTATTGATATAGAAATTAGCTTTCAGGAAGCCAATCTACTCTTCTATCAGGCTAATTATTTTTAGGTGAAGCAATATGTGGTAAGAGGAATAAATTCTGTGGGGCTGGGCTCACTACAGCCTCTCTTTTATCGCAAAATGAGTTCCTTGTTTGGAGGCAAGGTTGACAGAAATCGCTGGAGTGCGGATGACTTTATTAGACTACAGTTGGTAGTGTTGGCAGAAATATTATCAACCAGAAGGGCAGACCCACAAGGACACATTACTTTTTCCTTCATGGTAGAGGGAATCTAAGGTAATCAACACAGGGCTCAATTTCCCATTGTAAATGATATTTTTGTGTCTATAAATTAGAGTCACCTTTTCTATTAAATAATCTAAGTTAAAAATCAACTAATTATAGGAAATTCCTAATTAAGGCTGAAAAGAGAAATATATATGTTCTGCTGCACATAAGTTGAACTAAGAGAAGGATTGGCTTCACTCCGTCTTCTGCATATAATGAGCATTGGTTCCAGAGTTCCAAGGTTTCTTTATTACCCCCAAAACACTATTGAGGTCTGAAAAGAAACATATATTAACATAAGGGCAGGGCCTGGAACTGTAGTCCTAAATCTCAGGCTATTTTTAGTGGGAAGATTGGGGTCATCAGGAGGGAATATGGCATAATAAACTCATAATAATGGTAACTCTGCCTGTCAGGTAGAGGTAAAATTCTAGTTGTCTTTGGAATGAAATTAATTTAAAAATTCTAGCAGATCAGGGAAATTTGATGATATATGCCTGCATCTGGCTGAAGTCTCATCTACTCACAATAAACCACAGCAAAATGTGAAAACTTCCCCTTCCCGTTGTGCTGGTCAGAGACCCATTCTCTGTAGGAACCCATCAGAATCTTCCATGTCACATGAGCCAGTGGAGAAAAAGCACTGGATATGTGGAAGGGCTCTATACTTCAAATGCATGGCTGATTCATGAAATGTCCCCAGTGAGACAGCCTAGTTATAAGAAACAGTAGAAGGTTCTAGAGTCGTTTTTTTCAAATTCTCACAGACTCAAGAAGATAACATGTCTAATGTAAAAACATGATAGATGTAAAAAGATATAACACATCTCTCCCTTTCTCCTTTCTCATTTTCTCTCCATGAATCTATAAAAAACTATGTAAGAGAGTAAAAAAAATAATGGGTGGACTTGCTGATTGTCCATCTGCTCAATGTTGCAGGCCCTTTGGGGGTGAACAGTTCAAAAAGTACCTACTTTGTGCTGATTGCTTTTCTTCTACCCATTTTTTAAAAATCAGTAACTTTGAAATACCTTAAAAATCATTTTACAATGACCTGTAAGCTAGTTAAAATGTAAAGTGAGAAATCTTAAGGTCTTGAGACAATTCAAAGAAAGGAAAACCAGAAAGGCCCTGAAGCCATTCTGTATACTGTCAGAGAAAGGGAAGCGATACAACAGAATCCAACTGACTTTCATAATTCTCCATATACTCAGCTGTGATCTTTGTGTGAAGGTTACAGGAATATATTCCAAGATAGGCAAAGACTTGAGGAGTAAGATAAATCACATGTCCTTCCTGGAGCTATTACTGAAAGATATTTTCCATCTAAAAAATTAGCAAAAATAAAGAACTCAGATATGGAGAGACATAATATTAAGTAGGGGCTGACTAATTATACCCAGTGGGCTAAACCCAACTTCTGTCTGTTTTTGTAAATACATTTCTATAAGAAAACAGGCACATCTATTAGTCTGTTTATTACTTATGGTTGCCTTTACATTAAGAACACCTCAGTTGAATATCTTCAACAGAGGCCTTATGGTATATAAATGCTATAATATTCAGTATCTGGACATTTACCTAGATCGACTTCTGTTGTGTGAACCATGGAGGTTCTTCCTGGTCCATTCAGCTCATTCTTTAGGAAAAGCCATCCTCAGGTTGTCTTTCTCCAGACTTGGCCAGCTCCTTGGTTGCTTTTCCTTTGGCCCTTGTTTTCTGTAACCTCCTCCAATCGATAGTTCCAAAGCACCATGATCTTTAGACTCTTGTCTTTATTTAGCAAAATTTTAAATATTTTGTTTGATTTTTAAAAATCTCTTCTTTGGAAAATCCATTTATCTTTAAGATAGATGAGCAGAAGCCTATCCAATCAGGTTTTTACTTTTCTCACTATTAGGGTGGGTGGATTACTTTTGAAATTTCTCATTATCCCTCTGGAAGAGTTTTTAAATTAAGTGTAATGACAAATTTCATTTATAAATTCACACAAGACTGCATATTTATATCTATGTTCATCTATCTATCATCTCTCTGCTTATCTATCACCTATATCATCTATCAATCTATCTATATCCATTTCTATCATATTTTTAAGAAACTATTATGCTGAGCCCTAGTTTTATATATTCAGTTTTTTGGTTTGCAGGGTTTAAATTCTGGCTGCTTTTAACCTATTTGCTGAAATTTCTATTTGCCAAATATCAAAATCAATTAATATATACTATATGCCAGACATATAAAACTTAAGAGGTTTCTTATTTTTTGCACATTAATTTATTAGTATCTACAATATCCATATAGAAGAGGTACTATTATTATGAGATCCACTTGATAAGCTTTAAAAGTTAAGTGACTTTTTGATGATTACTAAGTTGGTGGAAAAAGATTGAACCCTGATCTCCTGTGTGTTGTATTGCTTCCTGTGTAGGTTTAAGCTTGGCACATAATCTGATTCAAAACCCTCACTTTGCAGAGAGGAAAACCAAGACTCAGAGGATGAAGTGCCTTTTTCAAAGTGAAGTAATGAATAGGACTAGTTAGGATTTGCATACAGATCCCATGACCATAAATTATATAACTGTCTTTCAACCATTGGAGGTCTGCAAACAGATTGTCTCCTTAGCAAAACTATTAAATTTTATAGCTATGGTTTCTATATATCTGTGTGACCCCATTCAGACCTGCCTCTGGGAAGCATTTAAGATACTAACTTGTGAATGAGTGTGTGCTGTATCTAGTTATTAAATAGAAAGCACTTCATTTTGTGGAAGGATGCTGGTGACTTCCACTCAGGAAATAAATAAATGTATTTTTCATGGTTCAGATGCTAATGTAAACCTACATTCTTTTCATAACTCTTCATGAAAGAAAAATTAATTTAACTAAGGGTGTACATGTTTCCATGCTGTTACTGCTTAATTAAGTTGATTAGAGTCCTGGTTGGACCATTATGTCAAGATATTCCATGCTTAAGACAAAATATGTGCAGACAGGCAATTCATTTGAATGACTATAATATGAATTTGGAATAACTAGGACAATAGGTCCTTTTTAATCTACTGTTAATGAGTCATCTTAATTACAACTCAGAAGAAGACCTTGACAACACTTTACACTTTATATAGAAGGAATCATTATTTTTCATCTCATCACTTGACAAATTACCAAAGCATCAATATTATATAGGAAAGATATTTAAGTGGATTTCTGTCACTATCTATTCCAAGGTCTGAAAAAATATGGTCCACAGGCCAAATCTAGTTTACAGCTTATGTTTGTAAATAAAGTTTTATTGAATACCACCACACATATTCATTTATATATCATCTATGGCTGCTTTTTTTTTCTCTTATAATGGTACAGTTGAGTAGTTGTGCTAAAGACCACAAGGCCTGTATATTCTAAAATGTTTACTATCTGGAACCTTACAGAAAAAGGAGTGACAAACTCTATTAAGTGGTGACTATTATATGATGTTGCTAAATGAACATATTTCCAAATAAGTAAAACTAAGGTTTATTTGGAAGATAACATTATTATCCAACATGTCTTTCCAGACTGAATTTTGTTGGAAAGAAAACTATTTCTCTTCATGGTGAAAAGTCATAATCATAGAGTAGGATTCAGAATTGCCTTGTCCTGAATTGGAATTGTATACTATGTTATTGATTCCTTCTTTTTCTAAATGTTAAGCCTGTTAAAGAACTACTACCAAGGTTATTTATTTATTTATTTATTTTACTGTGAATCAAACCTAGGGGCATTTCTACATACCTAGCCCAGCCCTTTTAATTTTGAAACAGGGTCTGGTTAAGTTGCTGAGGCTGGGCTTGAACCAGACATCCTCGTGTCTCAGTCTCCCAACTACTGGGATTATAGGCATGTGCCACCATGTCTGGCTAAAGAGGAAATTTATTTAATAATATACTAATGCTATATATGTCTCCTACATGGAGTGACTATATAATTTATAATTCCAATTGGAACTCTTTTGAAAGGGATCACTGGGGTACTTGGTGTAAGGTGAGATGGTTTGTTGCTTGATCCAGTTGAATCTCTCTCCTCTAGACAATTGGTGCATTAGTAATTTGTAAAGTGGTATAGTTGATCACTAGATCTACATGTCATATCATATCCAGAATTATCCAGTTTCCTACCTATTTTGATTACTCTAATCCATTACAATGATAATTTGAGTTAGTAGCATTATTAGCAAGCCCTTTCTTGAAATGATATCATTATAGAAATCCATTAAACCAAGGTCATGTGGTGGAGGTGATCTGACTGCAGAAACAACAGAAGCAGGAGACCCAACTGTCCCTCTTTCCCTTCTTAGTGGCCTCTGATTCCCCTCTGTGGAGTCTCTAGGCTTCTGAGGAGCACAGTTTGAAAAGTATTGGATTATAGCAAAATAATCCAGGTTAGATTTTGGTTTCTCTCAGATATAAGCACTGGCATTGAGTTACCAGAGCATCCAGTGGTTCTCGCTAGAAGATGCCAAGATATAGATGATGTGGTGTACCTCAAAAGATTTCTAAAGACATAAGGAAAAATAATCATGATAAAAAATGTACTATGGTCTTTTCAGGTGCACTGAAATTTAGCTGCAAAAATTCAGCACCTTTTGGGAACAGGCATCAGCACCACAAGGATTTGATAGCTAGGCAATAAATCCTGACTAGTCCTACCCCTAGCTTCACCTCAAACAGGTCATTTCATTCTCTAAATACTGTTTGTTCTTTTTTCTGCATGTTGATTTGAGAGGTCGCTCCTAAGGAAAAGAAAGATAAACTGATAGCTCTGATTGCTCCTGAATTCACATTTCATGAGCTTTAGAAGTGAGGTATCAAGTTTCCAGAACATTTTTGGCAAATTGAAGTCATAGTGTATGTCTTTTAGATAGTGGATTAACTTGAGTGCGTGGTATAGACATTGATTATCAAGGCGTATATACAAATGGATGAAGATCTCAATTTAAAAACCTTTAAAACCCCGTATCCTCCTAAATATGTCTTAGGAATCACATATGTGTTTGCTACATAAATTATCCTGTATCTATATAAGCAACCCATGAACATATGGGTTACTTGGAAGTTGCTCTGGAATGTTTTTTAAAGCTCCATTTGCTATTCTTTATATGTTACTGACTTTTTTTTTTTTTTTTTTTTACAATGGACAGTGCTAACCTTCTGCCATGAGCATGTTGCTGAAACCTCAGGAAAGGATTCAACAAATCTCTAGTGACTTCCATAGCCTTGAATAGCCTTCTAGTTTCTGGTTTCTCCACCCAAGAAGTTTTCTGAAGTGCATCTCCAAGACTCTGCATTTTGATATCAGTTATTTATGGGAATTAACATGGAGAGATGGAACAGCGGGTCTGTGTGGGATGGTGGCAAATTGGAGTCTAAAAATGAGTGACGTTTGTTGTAATGAGGTACATACATTTGAGACAGAGGGTGGTAGAGGCAGAGGGAGAGAGAAGAACATAATAAAATCCGGTTTATTTAAAGGCTCAGAGCGAAAAATAAATCACTCAAAGATGCTCAGGTAGAAGGTCTCCTCTTTATTTTTGTACAAATGTCTTGTCATTCCAGAAAGACACAAAGAAAGCAACAAGGGAGCGTAATATATTTAAAGGAAAAACCACCATTTGCCTCTCATTACAGCTGTGTATTTTCATTTCCCTTGCAGTCAAGTCATCTGTGTCTTGCTCGCTCAGATGGATCTGGATAGCTATGGGTGCTGTGTTTTACTTCAGAAGTAAGGACACCCAGACAGATAAATTTTACTTTGCCATAAACCTGGACACTGTGCTATGGTATATTTGTTACTGATGGGCAATTTGCTAGAGAAATTAAGCTCTAATCAGTTGAAAAATTACAGCCAAATGGCAGGTCTTTATAAATAGTATACCATGGTAACTATGCTGGGATTATCTAATTCATTAAGTGCAATATATAAAAGAGGACAGATTTTCTCTTTAATTAGCTAATAACACTAAACTCTCAAGTGGGTGGGCAATAAACGTCTCAGGTTGATTACCGTGTGTTGGATGCGTAATCACCACACTAGTGGTAGAGCTCTTGCTGGGGGCCCGAATTGGGTTGTCTTTTTCTTTGAGGAGACTTGAAGAGGGATGTGTTTGCCAGGAACTTTTCCTCGAGTATAGTTCTATAGTGGAAGTAATGAAAGTAATTTGAAATTGATATTACTGTAAGAAGTTGGCTAGACAGAGGAGTCCATGCCCTAGACCAGGAACTTCTGGACTGAGAGGGCAGCAGAAAGTGGCTTGTTCTCTTCAGCAGTGTTGTGGTAACATAATATGGATAGAAGGAGATCACTCACCTCCTACCTGCTGTAGAGCACACATTTTACACCAAGCCTTTTGCAATAAGTACTGGTATCCTGACCATTTTACAGATGAGAAAATTGAGACACATATAGATTAATAATTGCCCCTGGTTGTGTGATCAGAGAAGGGCAGAGCAGGGGTGTGAACCCCTCCAGTCGCTGTGAGTCTGTGTGTTTAACCACCATGTTGGGGTCCTCAAAATGCAATGCGTGTTCAGCTTACATGGGGATTGCAGTAATATGCAGATTCTTTTTGAGTTGCTCCCAGGTATGGCCTGAGACGCTGCATTTCTAAAACCTTTGAGATGATGTTTTGGGCACAGCACAGTTTAAGTAGTGAGTAACTAGACCATGGAGCTTGTCACAAACAAAAGAAGGGGAGCTAGGGAACATTCAACCATTCTGCCAGAATCACAAAGGTAAACATTTCTCTTTGAATCTTCTAGCTTGATTCATGATCCTAACTCTTTAGGGTTCAATTTTCTCTTTTTAAAGTGAGCATCATACCCCTCCTCTTTTTTTTTTTTTTTTTTTTGCGGTACCGGGGATTGAACCCAGGGGCGTTCTATTTTTTATCCTTTATTTTGAAACCGGGTCTCACGAAGTTGCGGAGGGCCTCACTAGGTAGAGAGAGAGAGAGAGAGAGAGAGAGAGAGAGATCTGAGGCTGGCCGCGAACCCGGATCCTCCGGTCTCTGCCTCCCAAAGTACTGGGATTACAAGTGTGCGCCACCACGCCCGGCTCTACCCCACCTCTTATTTGGAGTATGAAAGAAGAGTCAGGGAAGACATCCATGGGGAAGCCCCATGAAAGAGCTATCCACATTGTGGAGGAATCCTTCCTGCCCAGGTTCCCTCTCAGCTGGGAGGCTGCCAAATGAAGGGATGGAGTGGAGCGAGGGAACTAATAGAAGTCAGAAGTTAGATATTGGCCTCTGAAGGACATTTCATAACATTTTTCAAATTTGTCTCATGATTTTCAGCAAATTGTCTCCAACAATTCTCTAAACTCCACAGTGTAACTCTCTTTGTGCATTTCTGGGGATCTGGAAAGAGGTTTGCAGAAAACAAGAATGGTTTCAGAGTCAGTGCTGCCAGAAGTCTCGTTGCTCCCAGTCTCCCTGCTAAGAAAATAATATGGTGACCTTGGAGCTGGGAGTAGAGCTGCATGGTGAGCGCTTCAGGGATTCACCCAGCTCCAGGGAGGACTCGCATCGATCTGTCTAGCAGCAGCCACCCTTGTGAAGGTTTTTCTGCATAAGGTGCTGTAGTGAGGGTTTTCTATGGCTTTAATTAGTACAATGATCTGCTACTTTCACTGCCTATAGGAGGCAACTAAGGATCACAGAGCAAACAATTTGCTCCGATCACAGCCTGTGAATGACAGAGCCCTGGTTTTGTTCAGGGTCATCTGAGTCCTGAGCACAAACTCAGCACTCTTGTTCTGCTGCCTCACTGTAATTGTGAGATTCAACACACTTGAATGAGTGTGTTTTTTAAAAATACAGATAACACTGAACTCATACGCAGAAATTATGAGTCAAAGGGGTGGGATCCAGACTTGAGGATTTTTTTAAAGCTCCCCAGGTGATTTTGTTGTACAACTCATTGCCTCCCACTCTGTAGGGTGCTTTGCTCAACATCTGCTGTCCCTTTCAACCCCTCTGCAAGGACAATCCCGTGAGACTGACCCCAGTACCCTCATCTCATAAAAGGGAGTGCACTCAGTACAGCTGGAGGTGGAATGCAGGTTTTCCTGTCCAACTTTCAGGGAGCTTTTGGCCACAAAGTTGATGCCTCTCTTCTAACAGAATTAAAATGCAGACCAAAGCAGACAAGGCATTGTAAGAAGTGGCGACTTTGAGGAGGTCACATCAGCCTGGCCAGGTCACTTGACTTTTGCTTTGTAGAATTGGCATCAGCACCCTGGATTATGACCATCAATAAATAATGAGTTGCTAAGCCTGCTCTCCTCGCCTTTTCTTGCCAGTGAAATATGGATGATGGTGGATGTTGGGCTGATGTGAGACTCGAACGAAACAACATGTGTGAAAGTGTTTCGAAAACTGTAATCCACTTTGTAAATAAGACATCACTAAGTAGACAAATCTTTTAATAACGAAATCTGTGAAAAAGGGTTTTTCATGGACATAACACATCTGACTACTCTGATGCCAGTAAAGGGCTAAGTTCAAACAGGGAACACATTCTTTTGCTTTCCTACATCAAGGTAGAATTTATTTTTTCATGATTTTTTAATTAATTTATTTTAACTGGTACAAAAAGTGTACATATTAATGGGGTTCCATGTCATATTACCATATGTGTATACATTGTATATCATATACATATATCTGAAACATATGTTTGAGAACATATACATATATTCGATATATGTTCTTATATATGTATATATATGTATATATACATATATCTGATATATGTATGTGATATGATATATCATATACATATATCTGAAACATGTTTGAGAACATATACATATGTTTGATATATGTTCTCAAACATATACCATTTCTTAATGGTGCAAACAATGTGCCTTCTGTTGATCAATCCTGACTTATCTCTTGACATATACTCTTCTGATATTTGATTTTTGAGTTTTATTAAACGAGGCTGGATTTTGTGAAAACTCTCTACCTTCTCACACCCATGCTTCTTTCTGTGCCAGGCACTACTCTCTGGGCACTCTCCTGAACTGCCTTTGCCTGGGTATACTACATTTCCCTTGTGAAACACACGATTTTCTTTTCCAAACTTCTCTGACCTCCTTGTGTCCTTCACAGATACTCTACTTAGAAGCACTGGGTCTGGGTGGTGAACACCTGGTGACTATTTTATCTCTCTTCTGGTCAGACTATTTTTGAAGGCAGAGTCAATCTTTTGTCTTGTATACATTACTTACATGGTGCCTGGAACGCAATGGGTACTGAAATGATTTGTGTTGAATGAAATAATGAGTACATGCTAGTTTGAGCAAAACCTCGCTGCCTGGACATAGGTGTTTCTGCTAGACTATTTTAACTAAACATTATCAGACATTTAAGGGGGAAATAAAACTCACAGTTAATGAGATGACATTATTAGAACCTCATTATCTCTGAAAATCCTTCAGAGCTAGATTTAATAAAATATATGGGATGTTTGCCCATCCTCTGTCAGTTTGGGAACTGATTAAAGAATTCTTTTATCCTTCTTGTTGGTGCTGGGAATTGAACCCAGGGGCATTCTACCTCTGAGCTATACCCCAGCCCTACTTTATTTTTTTATTTTGAAACATGGTCTTGCTAACTTGCTGAGTGTCTCATTAAGTTGCTGAGGCTGGTCTCAAACCTGCGATCCTCCTATCTCTGCCTCCCAAATCCACCATACCTGGATTCTTCTATTCTTCTAATAGTTCTGTCATTCTCCCCAATTTATATAAGAACATTCTGTTTTCAGTGATGCCACAAAGATGGTGTGTACAAATGACACAAAGCCTGGATATGGGGCTTGGAATTTTATGTATGTAAGTTCACCACTCATGAAATGATACAGTCTTAAATTTTATGTCTTTTAAGTACAACCTCTTGTGTATTTTGGCCAAAGAGAAAGAAAGGGGATTTGGATTTGGACCTGATTTTGAACACCTGCTTTAGCAAGTACAAGATTTGAGATCTTTAGCAAAGTATTTAATTTTTTAGCAACTCAGTTTTTTTCATCAGTAAAATATAATGATGGTGTATTGGACAGGGTTCTCTAGATTAACAGAATACACAGAATGAGTATATTTTAAAAAGGTATTTATCAGATGGGCTTACAGTTTGAAGCAATGTAGTCCCAGGTTCTGACTGCACGTGGAGAGTCAGAGGAACCAGTAGCTGGTTGAACGGTCTAAGAGCTGGAGTCTTAGGATCGGAGCAACCACTAATTCAGTCCCAGTCCAGGACGTGAAGATCAGGAAGCTCTTCGGAGAAACGATGGTGAAGTTTCAGTTCCAAGAGCTGGAGGCCGAGAAGATCAAGAAGCTCTTCAGAGAAAGGCGAAGCCGGCGGCCGACGATCTCAGGCGAGAGCAGATGTGTTTTCCTCGGAAAGAGTCGCACGCACTCTACGCGGCTTCTCCCTCTTTATCTAAGTCCGCACCTATCAGAATCCTGCTGCCTACATTCAGGGCAGGGCTTTCTGTTTAATCTGCTGTTACATACCCAAAATCACATAATCTTGGGTGTGTCATGATCAGGTCAAGTTGACAACCTAGATTAACTATCACAGATGGCTACCTTCCTACCTCATAGACTTGGGTAAGAATTATACTGAGAAGGTAATAGTAGCACTGAACGAAACATATTTCCTTTCTCTCTAGATAAAGTTCATTGCCAAAACAACGGGGAAAAAAGTTAAGCTTTTAGGAGCATAACATGGCCTTGGGCCAGCAATTCCTCATCCAGAAACCGTACCAGAATACTCATAAAAGTATTCAATACATATGTAAAAATATTATTTTTCAAGCATTATTTCAAACTTATTCTGTGTGCTTATTAAACATGTTAATGAAGCATAATATGCACATGTAACAGTGCAACAAATAATAAGTGTATAGATGGATAAATTATTACAAGGTGAACATGCCTATTTAACTATAAGCCAGATTTTAAAAATGGAATATTTTCAGTACCCTATAAATCCTCCTCCAGCTACTAACCTTACAGGCAGTACCTTTACACTCCTCTCCAAATATAAGCCTTCACCTGCTGTTTATACTCTCAATTATTTTTACCTACTTTTAAATGTTATGTGGGAATCACAATCTATATATCTATATGTCTGGTTTTGGTCACTCAGCATTGTTTGAGATTAACTCTTGTGATGGTTAGTCTCGATTGTCAACTTGACCGGATCTTCAAACAGCTGAGATGATGTGACTTCGGGTGTGTTGATGCGATGATTGGTTTATGTGATGGCAGATGGAAGGGGAGTCCTGCCCTGAATGTAGACAGCATGGTTCTGGGTTCTGATAGGCACAGAACCTGGATAAAAGGAAGAAAAAGCCACTTGAAGGCATGTGTAGTTCTTGAAGAAAGCACGTCTGCTCTCATCTGAGATATCGGCCTTCAGCTCTTCAAACTGAACCTTCACCATTGTTTCTCTAAAGAGTTTCCTGGCCTTTCCATCTTGTGCTGGGACTGAATCAGTAGTCGCTCTGATTCTGAGACTCCAGCTCTTGGACTGTTTGGTCAGCTGCTGGTTCATCCGGCTCCCCATGTGCAGTTGGAAACTTGGGGCTACACTGCTTTGAACTGTAAGTTGAGTTGATATCTCTCCTTTTACCATATATGTGTTCTGTGAGTTCTATTACTCTAGTGAACCCTGACCAATACAACTCTCTTAGTTTTTGTTTGAATGAAATGTTTTTATTTTTCCTTCATTATTGAAGGATATTTTTGGTGAGTGTATAAGTCTAGCAGTTTTTCTTTTTTTTTTTTTTTGCGGTACCGGGGATTGGGGGATTGAACCCAGGGGCGTTCTACCTCCGCGCTACGCCTCAGCCCTATTTTTTATACTTTATTTTGAAACTGGGTCTCACGAAGTTGCGGAGGGCCTCACTAAATAGAGAGAGAGAGAGAGAGAGAGCTGAGGCTGGCCGCGAACCCGGTTCCTCCGGTCTCCGCCTCCCAAAGTACTGGGATTACAAGCGTGCACCACCACGCCTGGCTAGTCTAGCAGTTTTTATGTGTTTTCTTTTCTTTCCCCAGCACTGTGAAGACATCATGCTATTACTTTTAGTTTTTGTCAGTTGTGTAGAGAAGTCAGTGTAAAGTGTTATTATTACTACCTTCAAGAAAACATATATTTTTTCTTTGGTTGATTTTATGATTTCTTCCTTTGATTTTTGGTTTTCAGTAGTTTCACAATGTTGTGCTTATAATGATTTTCTTTGTATTTCTTCTGCTTGGAGTTTGTAGTGCTTCTTGAATCTATGGCTTCAGATTCTTTTTTTTTTTTTTGTAAAATTTTTTGGTTATTTTTTCTCTCTCTGCTAGAGTTTGAATGCAGGGCCTCATACATGCTAGGCAAGTGCTCTACCACTGAGCTACATCCCAGCCAGGTTATTGTCTCTTAAACAGTTACTTTACCACATTCTCTCTCATATTTCCTTCTGAAAACTGTATTCCACAAATTTCATACTCTTTTTTACATTTTATATCATATTTTTACTCTTTGATTCAGACTAAGTATTTTCTTTCATCTGCAGCTCATTAAATCAATTTTCTACTCTTTTTTAAAGCATTTCTGTTGAATGTTTAATATCAGTCATATTTTCTGTTCTAGAAGATCTGCTTATGATTTCCAGCTTCTGCAATAAAATTGCCATCTTTTAAATAATTTCTTAAACATATGTATCATAGGTACCCTCAAGGCAGTGTCTCATGACTCCAATAACTATAGCTTCTTTGAACTTATTTTTTATGATATCATTTTCTCTTAATTTTTTAGTCAGTGACCTTTTTTCAGGTTTTATTATTTTAACTGAGGTCCTGGACATTATACATGGGCATTTTTAAGGATAATTTAAGGCTCCGAAGGTGATTATCTTCCTCTTAATGGGGTCATCTTTATCTAGAGGGTAATTTGATGTTTGTGAACATTACATGGAATGACAGATCACCTCAGTCCATTTAGCTATTCAGCGGATCCCAATCTGGGTGTTAGTGTCTGTGAGGGATGATCTTACTATGACTGCTGAAATCTCCCTCTGCAGAAATTCCTAATAAAACCCTCTAGTGCTTGTCAAATCCCCCACTCGTTGGCAGTGTGGGACTCAGTTTTTTGGTTCCCTTTCTCTCTGAGCTCGAAAATGCTCTGTTTAGCTTCTCAACCTCTCAGCTACTGCTTTCTGCTCAGCTTCTCGGCCTGTTATTCAGAGGAAAGAAGGAAAAAATGCATATTGTGTAGGAAACCAGCAGTCTCTGTTATGTTATTCATTCTCGTGGTACAAATGTTACAAATTATTTCATCCAGTATTTTGATTCCATGAATGAATCAAATCCAGGTAAGTGAAGGTGTTTGAGCAGTTGATCAGGATCCACAAAATAACTATCGTAAATCACTTAACCAAGATCTTTCAGAAAATCAGTGGTGGTACCTTTTATTTTTATTTTCTTGTGGTACCCAGGGATATTCTACCTTTGAGCTACACTACCTTTGAGATACACTCCTGTTTATTTTTTTAACTTTGAAATAGGGTTTCACTAGGTTGTTGAGAGTCTTGCTAAGTTGCTGAGGCTGGTCTTGAACCTGCAATCCTCCTGTCTCAGCCTCCCAAGTCCTGGGACTACAGGTATGCGCTACTATGCCTGACTCAGTGGTGGTACTTTTAAGAGAGCAATGAGCTAAGTATGGGTTTTTAACTAGAACAATTTAAATTTAATTATTATAATTTGGTACACATTCATTTTAATTAGGAATATCTTAGTTTTTGTGTTTCCCAGAGGATATTTTATTCTGCATGTTTCCACTGATGGATCATCTCCTGCAGGAAGAAAAATGACCCATCCTTATGGTCCAGAAGTGTGAAGTTTGAATCAATTTCATGGTTCTTTCAAACCTTTCTGGATGGCACCTGTTTCCCTAAAGAATGTCCCATTTATCCATGTTCCTATGCAGCTAAACACCCTGTGGGTCTGTAAGTGATCTGAATGCACCAGGCTTCCTGAATAATCAGTTTTCCAGCTGAGAGCAGATGGCTCATATTTCACACTCTCGTGGGCCAACCAGCTGTTGAAATATGACGAGATAACCATGGCTGCCATCTGAAACATCTTCGAGATGTACAGTAAATAGGCTGCTAACATTGAGAAACAACTATTTGTCTCCTCTTTGCATATATAACCAGGGTGTTTTGGTTGTAGTATTCCCAAATAGAGGTGGCAATATTCCTAATGTTAGACCTACTCACAGTAATTTTCCAAATCTTCTTTTGCCAAACTCTCTTCTTTGTGGGTGTGTGTTTGTGTGTGTGTGTGTGTGTGTGTGTGTGTGTGTGTGTGTATCTCCTGTTTTCCTCAGCTTTACAGTAGAAAGATGTAAACAAACTCTGACACTTCTCTTTCCAAAATCTTACCCCAGAATTTCAGACAGAATTGAAGTGCAATCATAAAATCCCTTTCAGATGAGAGGATAGCTTATTTTTATAGTAATCCAGAAAAAGGATATCTACAGCTTCCCTGCTATGGTCTGAATTATTGCATTATCTCCAAATTCATATGTTTAAATCCTAACCCATAAGGTGATGGTATTAAGAGGCGGGGCCGTTTGGAGGTAATTAAATCATGAAGGTGGGGCCCTCATGGGAGAGATTAGTGCCCTTCTAAAAGAGGTTCCCAAAGAGCTCGCTTGCCCTTTCCACCAAGCGAAGACACAACTAGAAGACACCATCTATAAGTACAAGGTCTTAACTGGACACTGAACCTTGACCTTAAACTTCCCAGCCTCCCAAACTCTGAAAAATAAATATCTGTTGTTTATAAGCTACCTGGTCTATAGCATTTTGTTATAGCAGCTCCAACGGGATAAGAGAATCCCAAATGACCAATTTAAACATATTACGAAACTTATTGTAAGGAGGTATTTTACACATCAAACTATCCTTATTTACATTCCAAATGAGTGTGTGACCACATACCTGCATGTTTGCCTGCATATACCTGCCTACTGCAGTACCTAATCAGGTCCGATGTATAGTCTCCAAAAAGATTATCAGCTTTGATCCTGGGGACGACTGAACTTTTAGAGATGTTTTCCCCTAAGCAAGCAAAGAAGGTAAATTGTGCAGAGGAAAGAAGCAACCTGAAAGTCAGTAGCTTTAAATATCGATGGCTTTTCTCAGTGGCACCATTTGTCACATGAGAATCAGCTGGACTTTCTGGTCCACACTATGATTTCTATGGTGGGACCTGGCTATTAGCATGGCCACTCCCTGGAATAGTGGCAGCGCCCCTGGGGCAATTGGAGGAAGTACACACTACACTACGGTGCCTGTTGGAAGTGTAGTGCATGACTTCTGCTCAAATTACATTAACCAAAGCAAGTCACATGACCATTTCTGGGTTCTACAGAGTAGGAAAGTCTAATTCTTCCAGAAAGAACCAGGTATTGAGGATACTTAACAACCACCAGAGCCCTTCACTCTTCTCCTTGAATATTTGTTCCACTGTCTTTTGTATACAAAAAATACATGATCCCTTCAACAAAGAATATTATCCCTTCCCCAAGGTATTAGCCACAGATGCATGCTCCAAATTCAGATCCTCTGACTGATGGCTGGCATTCTTCTTATCTGGTTTGAAGGTGGCTCCTTTTGTTTAGGAGAACAATGAATAAAAAGGACAAATTATCTTTCCTGTCACAGACTCAATATTCAGTGGTGGAACGGGACAGAACAATAGCTGTAAAACATTCCCAATAAGAGTTGAGACAGAACAGTCACTAGTTTATAACAAATTCTGAAATCTCATTGTGCAGTCATTGTGAGGGGACTCTACTCAGCACTGGCTACATCATTTGCAGGATCTAGTGCAAAATGAAAATGAAGGACATCTTGTTCAAAAAATGTTAACAGAGCTTTAGACCAAGTATGGGGTCTTTCTGATCCTGGGGCCCTATGTAACTTCACAGGTCATACAACCATGAAGCCAGCCCTGAAGTTCTGTTGGGGAAGCTAATGGTCCTTGATGAGGCTCCAATTCCTCCTCTGGTTGTGGCTAATTGGAACTTTGCTCTCAGTAGCTTTGGCTTCATCTTTAGAAACTCCTTTTTATATAAACATTCCTTTTGGCTGCATTTAAAAAGAGCATTAGGAAAGTGATGTCTTGGGTGCTTGGATATTTCTCAATCTTCTTCCTGCTCATAAAGAGAGGGTCATTTAACACATGAAAAGTCAGTCTTTTTAAGATCAGGCTAGAGGATGTTGGATGGTATAGTTTTAGGGTGACAGAATTTAGTTAGAGCAGTTTTCAAATACCTATTCTACGTTCCCTTTTATTCTTACATATGTATAGGTGAACTCTTTTCTTAGGTCTTCTCTTTCTCTCAGTATGTTGTCAAATACAGTTACCTGTAAGCAACAGATTAGGCCAGGATTCTTATTTTCAATGTCTTCACCTAGAGCTAAGTTTATTCAGTATATTACTGCTTTGTAAGTTATAAAGACGGCCACTTCAATAAAAATGATGGCTTTGTAAGAAGGATTGATATCCATACAACCTCCAATATTAGTTTTTTAACCATTCACTATACAGCACTTAATTCAGTGTCACATATTTTAATAAAAAAGTTATGGTGGAATGCCAAGACATTTCAATGGGAAAGAACGGACTTTGGGACAAATGGTTCTGGAACAATTGTGAATCTTGCAAAACTTGAATGTAGAGAAAAATGTGGTTGGATCTCTACCTCATACTATATACAAAAATTAAATCCAAATGGACAATAGACCTAAATATATTAGTGAAACTCTGAAACTCTTACAAAAATACATAAGTGTATATCTTCACGACATTGAATTAAGCAATAATTTCTTAATTATGTCACCAAAATCACAAGTAACAAAAAGAAATAGATGAATGTAACTTAATCAAAAATCTGTTCAAAGTTTGTCATAAGAAGCACACCATCCAGCAAGTGAAAGACAACCCAGAATGAAAGTAGATATCTCTAAATTATGTATCAGATAAGGAAGTTGTATTTGGAATATATACATCAAGTACTGTTGGTGTGTACATTTCTATCACTCTGAAACTCATTATGATGTATAATTACAATGCACCAATACAAGTATATTTCAAAAGACAAGCCAATTTAAAATGGGTAAAAATTTTGAATAGATAGTTCTCAAAGAACATATGAAAATGGCCAATAAGCATACCATTATTTTCTTTAGAGAAATGCTAACCAAAACCACAATGTGATAATACTTCACACCCACTAGGATGGACAGAAAATCACAAATATTGGCAAAAATGCGAAGAAATTTGAAAGCACATTCATTGATGTTAGGAATAAAAACTGATGCAGCTATTTTGGAATGAGCTTGGCCATTCCTCAAAAATGTAAACATTGAGTTACCATATAATCCAGCAATTCTACTCCTAATTATATACCCAAGCGAAATAAAAGTACAAATATACTTTTATTTTGCATGTTTATGGGAGTATTATTAATAATAATCAAAAGTGGAAACAACCACAATATATATCAAATGATGAATGTATAAACAAAATGTGACATATCTATTCAATGAAATAGTACTTAGCAATAAAAAATGAATGGAATAGTAATACATGCTACAACATCGATGTACCTTGAAAACAGTATGCTAAGTGAAAGAAACCAGTCATGGGAGATCACATGTGTTATGATTCTATTTATAGGCCGGGCATGGTGGCGCATGCTTGTAATCCCAGTACTTTGGGAGGCGGAGACCGGAGGATCTGGGTTCGCGGCCAGCCTCACCTCTCTCTCTCTCATTCTCTCTCTCTCCTTAGTGAGGCCCTCCGCAACTTCGTGAGACCCGGTTTCAAAATAAAGTATAAATAATAGGGCCGGGGGTGTAGTGTGGAGGTAGAACGCCCCTGGGTTCAATCCCTGGTACCGCAAATAAATAAATAAATGATTCTATTTATAGAAAATGTTAAAAATGGACAAATATAGAGAGACAGAAAATAAATCAGTCATTACTAGGGGTTTGGGTGGCTAATGGGGGGGGTGATGAAAATTAGATAATGGTTGCATGATTCTTTGAATATGTTTAAAACCACCGGAATGTACACTTTAAAAGGATAAATTTTATGCTTTGGGGATTATGTCTCAATAAAGCTATTATTTTAAAATGTTATGGCAGAACCCCACCCTCAGGTTTGGACCATTTTAGCGGCTGTTACGGGTGGTTATGCTGTTGTAATAAGCAACTCCAGATTCTCTGGGGCTTATAACAACACTCATATCTAGCTTATGCTCTATGCTGATCATCTATTGTCTGAGATTCTGCTCTATTTCATTGCTATCCTCACGCTGAGACTTGGGCCAATGCAGAGATGCTAGATGGAACACTATAGATCAGGAGGGAGAAGAAAAGGAGAATATGCTTAAGTGTACACTAGCTCTTGATGATTCTACCTGGAAATGACTCATATTGATTTTGCTCATATTGGCCAAAGGTAGCTTACCTGACTATGCGTGAGTTATATTGGGCAGGAAAGTATAAGTCTACAATGTGTTCAGAAGCAGAGGGAACAGAGTATGTGTGGAGAGCTGTAATGACTATTGCTAATTTTGCATGAAAAGACAGGTTACTTGTTTTGTGGTCATTTAACATTTTTATATGTTTTTACTTTTTGGTGTATTGGTTAGTTATTACTGTGTAACAAAATACCTCTGAACATATGTCATATAACAATAAACATTTACTCATGCGTCTATGGACTGAGTGAGATGACAGCAATATATTCTGAAACCAGTCTAAAGACCAGCTGTGCTCTGTGGCATGTCTTTGCAAGAGAGAACCAGCAGTACCAGAGGACCAGATGGAATTAGGCAGTGCTCCATGAGAACTCAGCTCAGACAGGCATATACTTCCAACCATATACATTACTCTGGATCAGCATCATTCGGGCAGATACACATTTTTGCCTGGCTTAGTGGACAGAGAAAATCTCTCTAAATAATAATTTAATGTACTTCATTTGGTGCCAGGCCTTGTTCTAAGCTTTTTACACATAAGCACTCATTTTATTTTCACAACAAACACAAGAAGTAGGCGTACATTATTTTTCTCCATTTCACAAAGGAGCAAATTGAGGAAGCGATTTCCCAATGTCAGGTAGTTTATAAATGATGAAATCTGGATATAAACTCAGGCAACCTTGTCTCATTTTTCCACATTCTTTAATCCCTATATTCTTAAATCCATCATTTCCTGTCCTTTTACTCTGTTACTGAACAAAGTCCAACACTTACATTGATGGTATTATAACTTTTTAAAGAACGCAGATAGTTCTTTTCAATTAAAAAAGATTGCAAACATGCTACTTATCTATTTTTGAACTTTTAGTATTCCGTGAACATGAAAATAAAATATGGAATAAAGCAACTACAAATTTGCTTTTAGAATAATTTGTATTGATCACAATTATGTCTATAACCTTTTCACAAAAATATAGTGTATGTGTGTGTGTGTGTGTGTGTGTACAGCATTATTTATTTTATATACATCACTTAAAGTACACTTGGAATTTTGAACCTTCTCTGTATCTGAATTCCACTTGATGGGAATGACAATCTGTAGCAATTCTTCTAAAATATTGGAATGTTCTTCTTTATATCTCTTGTCAAATCATATTAACATAACAATATGGGAATAGAAAACTAACGATCCAGACTGAAATAATGTTACCCCTGCAAACATTTGATATATAACATCTCCCTTGCCTTTGGCTCCTATTGACTAACTCTTCATAACGTGATTGGGTATGTGCAATCATTCCTAGTATAGTCCTAGAGGAGTAAGGAAACAAAGGGCATGATCTGACTTTTCTTTTTAAGTCATTATTTATTTTCTCTCAAAGGTAGTCAAACAGAGTTCTCTAGGTCAAATTTTATTTTTAGTCAACATATCTGTTCATCTTTCTTCAATAACAGGCACAAAGCTTTGAAGTGTGAGATGCTTTTGTTAAAAAAGAAAGATGGTAAAGGAGCTAGATGTACTATATTTAGAAATCTATTTCACAGGGGAAAAAGGGTGAAAAGAGGGCTGTTTTATAAAGGTTGCTAGAGAACAAGGTGGTTGACAGAATGAAATTATGAAACATAAAGCAGGCAAGATTCGGAATTTAACCTTCTAGCATCATTCAATTAAAATGGAAGTCTGCATCAATCCTGATGTTAAAAATCAATGTAAACATTTTCAAGAACTTTCTTAGCACAGAAGTTTCTCCCTTTTTTTCCCAACTTCTAGGTATTTTAATTGCAACTGGTATGCAAATCAATTTTAATGTGTATGTGAATCAGAGGGTGTTTAAATATGTACGCGTACACATGCATGCACATATACATGTGCAGTCATTTATTGGAGCAGATGGTATGTGGATATGGTGGATAGAGACTTGGCTTCCAAATGTGTTTAGAAGATGAGCCATGGTTTTTAAAAGTATATTTTAATCATGTTATTATCCAAATAACACAAGTCTAATGTATGAACTTTTGAAATCACCACCAGAAAAAAAGGACTTGATCCTAAAAATCAAAGATAGTACTATCAATATTTTAGTTTATAGATTCTCCCCATTGAATACAAATATATATGTATATATATTACAAATATATATATATATATATATATATATATATATACACACACACACACAATATTTGCAATTGTACTTTTTTTCCATTGGAAAAATCCTCCATATGCATTTGTCCAGTTATTTATTTAAGGTAATTTTCTGGAACTGGGAGTGGTGGCACACCCCTGTAATCCCAGTACTGGAAGGCTGAGACAGGAGGATCACAGGTTTGAAGATAGCCTCAGAATTGTAGCAAGACTCTCATCAACCTAGCAAGACCCTGTTTCAAAACAAAAATTTTAAAAAAAAGGCTGGTGGTGTAGCTCAGATGTAGAATTCCCCTGGGTTCCACCCCCCCCCAAAAAAAGGAAGGAAGAAATAGATAATTTTCTGGAAATAGTTGGGTGAAAAGAGATGCTATAGTATAAAACCATGATTCTCAATGTGTGGTCTCTGGACCCTCATTACCAAACACTCAAGAAGTTTTTAGAAATCCAAATAATTCTGGCCTACTCCAGACCTACTGAATTAAAAGCTGGAATAGCATTCCCAAATATGTGTTTTTAAAAGTCCTCCACAGATTTTTGGTACAGGCTCAGTCACCATTTGGAACCCCTGGGGTAGGCTAAAGCATAAAGCTTTATCTCCCAGGAGCTGAACCATGGCCATATAACTTTGAATTTGCACCTCAACTATCCAGCTCTTTAGTAAAGCATCCATTGAACTTGGTTTAGGACAGCATCTGTGTATGTGTGGGCTTGAGTGTGTTTCAGAGAACAAGTACAGTTTCTTTTAATCTCAATATTTTTTTATCAAGATTACTTTTTTTCTAGTTTGGGTATTTACTTTTATTGCAGTTGCTTTCCTCAATATCTCTTGATTTCTCACTTCCTTTTCATATTTAGGACCAAGAAACAAACAAAAGTTTGATTGAAGTTTCCGCATGCGTCACTGACTGGTGGTGCGCTTTGTTGTCTATCCATAAGGCTGGAAGTTGCATTACCATACCCCCAGATGCCAGTATCTATAGATGTTTTCTCCTGAACTAAGCAGATTCTCACAGAGGATTCTCCAGGGTCACATATGGAGGACCACGGTCTTGGCTGATAGAATTTTGTGAGTTGAACAGATGGAGGAGCAGGGATCCTTCGTCTTAGGTATGTGCATCTGTACCTTTTCCTTTCTCATCAGGACAATGCCTCATCTGCACCCTGAGCTGTCTAAGGCTTCTCCTCAACATCCTTTTCAAAGAGTAACCTTCAGCCGGGCGTGGTGGTGCACGCTTGTAATCCCAGCACTTTGGGAGGCGGAGACAGGAGGATCCGGGTTCGCGGCCAGCCTCAGCTTTCTCTCTCTCTCTCTCTCTCTCTCTCTCTCTCTCTCTCCTTAGTGAGGCCCTCCGCAACTTCATGAGACCCGTTTTCAAAATAAAAGTACAAAAAATAGGGCCGGGAGCGTAGCGCAGAGGTAGAACGCTGCTGCATTCAATCCCCGGTACCGCAAAAAAAAAAAAACCAAAACAAAACAAAACAAAAAAAACACTCAGAGAGTAACCTTCTTTTCTGTCATATTGGGGAAAGGGCAGTCATGGCCATGAAGGCTGTGGAAGGGTACCTCGAGCCCCAGAACTTCCTGTTTTATTCTTACAAATTCCTGTCAGAGAAATCTGGCCTGTGAAATGCTTCATTTTTCTGAACAAATCAAATTAGGAAATTATGATTGGCATCTCCAGTCCCAAGATGTCTCCTTCAAATCCTGTTCGTCCTTTGGCATTATCTTTTTCTATCTATCTATATATATATATATATATATATATTCACCTATTTAAAGGATTGATATCTGTTTTTATAAATAGTCCACTTAGTCCCATTAATAATAAATCAATTTGGGTTCTGTCCAAGAACAAACACATCTTTCATTGGGAAGTAGACCCTTTTCTATAATCCCATCTCTCTGTGCTGTTTTCCATAATTCTCAAAATGTAAAAAAATCTTTTGGATTTTTGTTAAAATGCTGTCACAATTTCTCTTTCTTTAACTATGTGTGACCTTGGGTGTAATGTGATATTCCAGATGTCCTCTGACACTTTCGTTGTTGCCAAATTCTCCCTTTCCTTTTATTTTTAAATTCTAGGGCCTTAGTAGTATTTGATACACCATATTTCTAGTTTTTTCTATGATAGAGTAACCTGGATTTCATTTCCCTAAGGAAGTATATTATTCTATCTTCTGGACATGTATTTATTTATTTACTTCTGTTGGATAAAGGGTTCTGTGGAAAGTTCCGCAGCAGGACTGATGACATGAAGAACTTTGAATGATGCATAACCATGGAATTTTTTTTTTTTTTTGCGGTACCGGGGATTGAACCCAGGGGCGTTCTACCTCTGCGCTACACCCCCGGCCCTACTTTTTATACTTTATTTTGAAACCGGGTCTCACGAAGTTGTGGAGGGCCTCATTGAGAGAGAGAGAGAGAGAGAGAGAGAAAGAAAGAGAGGGAGAGAGAGAGAGAGAGAGAGAGAGAGAGAGAGCTGAGGCTGGCCGCGGACCCGGATCCTCCGGTCTCTGCCTCCCAAAGTACTGGGATTACAAGCGTGCGCCACCACGCCCAGCTCATGGAATTGTTAATTATCATTTAGTTATTTGCTAGTTCAGAGAATCTTATAGTCAGATAGTGAGGAGAAGAGGACATGTTAAAGCATCGTAGCAAAGATAAATATCTTAAATTTTTGTAACATCAGAAATGGAAGAGGAATCACTCTGTCCTATACCAAACTTGAGGAGACTGACCCAAGCACAATGAAACAGCCATCAGCTAAGGAAAGTTCTAATTCTCTGATCCTTTCTTCTTTTCTCATGATCCTGTCTTAACCCATAAAGTTCCAAGATTTCTATTCTGTAAATATTTAACAAATTGACACAGCTGCATTAAGACAGGTTAGATATCTAGAAATAATCTAGAGCTCATATATAATTTAATATGAATTAATATTATTACATAATTATTATATTATAATGCGATTATATTATTTTAACATGATCATATATTATATATCATATTTAAGTTTGTATACATGTTCTACATCTGGGATGATAGGACAAAATGGTTTAATAGTGATGAGTAGCCGGGCGTGGTGGCGCACACTTGTAATCCCAGTATTTTGGGAGGCGGAGACCGGAGGATCTGGGTTCGCGGCCAGCCTTAGCTCTCTTGCTCTCTCCCTGTCTCTCCTCCTCTCTCTCTCTCTCTCTACCTAGTGAGGCCCTCTGCAACTATGTGAGACCCGGTTTCAAAATAAAGTATAAAAAATAGGGCCGGGGGCGTAGCGTGGAGGTAGAACGTCCCTGCGTTCAATCCCAGGTACCGCAAAAAAAAAAAAAAATAGTGATGAGTAATGATCCAAATGATAAGAAAAAGAAAAAATGGACCTTTAAATAATAAACACAAAACATAGAAAGGGAGTAATAGTTATGAGACTAGATGAAGAACATCTTTCTGAAAAATACTAATTACAGGTTCAGAACAAAATTTCCATACATTGTTGGAAAGGTCAATAAAATTCAAGAAGTAAGCACATTTTGGGGGATACTGGGGATTGAACCCAAGGGCATTTTACTTTCGAGCTACACCACCAGCCCTTTTTATTTTGTATTTGGTAACAGGGTCTTGCTAATTTGCTGAGACTGGCCTTGAACCTGTGATCCTCCTGTCTCAGCCTCCCATGTACTAGGATTACAGGCATGTACCACCACACCCAGCTAAAAAAAGCACATTTTAAAATAGGAACTAGCCGGGTGTGGTGGCACATGCTTGTAATCCCAGTACTTGGAAGGCGGAGACTCAGAGGATCCAAGTTCGCGGCCAGCCTCAGCTACTTAGTGAGGCCTCTGCGACTTCGTGAGACCTGGTTTCAAAATAAAGGATAAAAAAAAAAAAATAGGGCTGGTGGTGTAGCTCGGAGGTAGAATGCCCCTGGGTTCAATCCCCAGTACCACACACACACACAAAATAAAATAAAATAGGAACTAGAAGCCATATGAAAGAGAACCATCTAAAATAAAAAGGCAATGGTTTGAAAGAATATGAGATAAGAGATTGTGAGAAAAGGGAGAGTTTCAAAGAAAAAAACTAGTAGTGTAATTCAAATCCAAGTACGGAGAATTAAGAAGAAAATTTGGTGTTGTGGAACATAGTATCATGATATTTATGGAAGATTTGGTGCTACCTCTCAGATTGCAGGGGAATAATCTAATAAATATTACTAGATATCAAGACATTGTATAAGAAATAGAATGCAGACTTACACATAAATATTTAGCAATTTTAAAGAAGGCATCAAAATAAACATTAACAGGAATAATTGTCAATAACATAATAGAAAAAAATTTTCTAGGAAATATCTTAAATACACACATACACACACACACACACACACACACACACACACACACACACCTTATTAGGACTTATACCAGAAATACAAGCATACTTTAGGAATTCCTTAATTAATTAACTTTTTGTACTGGGGATTGGTCCTAGGGGCATTCCACCTCTGAGCTACACCCCCATTCCTATTTTATTTTCTATTTTGAAACAGGGTCTCACTAATTTTCTGAAACCGGCCTCAAAATTGCGATCCCCCGTCTCAGCCTCCCAAGTATTGGGATTATAGGTGTGTGCCACCACAATCGGCTAAATAATTAATATTAATTAAAATGGAGACTTTATTGTTAAAAGTGCATTTGATATCATTAAAGTATATCCTATTAAATCAGGAGTGTGTGTGTTTGTGTGTGTGTATATATATATATATTTAAACATAAATAAGGATTTTTTTTCAGAGAAAGAACATTGTTCTGAAAAATAGAAAATACAGACTCCAACATTGTACCCAATGCTGTGGTCTTGGAAGCCTTCTCAATAAAATGATAAAAAGAAAATGATCCTCATAAATACTGATATCAGTCAAATTGTGCCCTGGAATTTCTAGATTATATAATAAGACAAAAATAAATGTGTTATAAGTAAGTATAAATAAGTAAAGGAACAAAAATTAAATATTTAATATCATTTGTAGACAATAGATGAAAAGTGTCCGACTTCTAAGAGACCTACGTACAAAGATAAACTCATAAACATGTTAAATATGCATGTATGCGTAATCCTCTTTTGATTTCATGGAGTTTATTATTTTCCTAATTTCTTTGAGCATTTTAAATGACTTTTCATTATAATGCATGTCAGATTGTATCAGTAGATTTAATTCCTCTGATGTGATTTCTCCCATTTTTTGTGTTCTGTGCATTTTCTTGGCACTGGGTTTTCCTTAGATGTTCAGTCAGTATCATTAATGTCTATATGCTAATTTTACATGTGACATAGCTCTCATGGAATTTTCATTTGACACAGTTTCTGGGCTGTGGAAGCCTCACCGTAGAGACCATTCTGTGTTTGTGTCAGTTCATCTCTCCGCACTTCTCATGTCTAGGCTTTTTGTATGTGAGCGCCTTGGTTTAAGGCTCACAGGATGAACAGGACGAATTCATCTCCAGCTCTGGCTGTAAATCCTGGCTTTCCAGAGGTGAGTCAGCTCCTGCCAGCAGCCTGGAGCAAGGATCTGACTTCTGTGAATAAACAAAGACTAATCCTTCTACCATATAAACATATATCAAAACATCACCTTGTACACCATACATATATGCAGTTTTTTATTTGTCAACTAAAACAATAAGCAAACATATATTTAAATAGAAAAAGGAAAGAAGAAGGAACAGAGACTGCCAGGAGGGATAACCACGCTGCATTTTTCTGGCAAACAGAATGCTCTGAGCTCTTGGCTTCCGGCGGGAACCTTGTGAAGTGCCCAGCTGGAGCCATGTACTGGGTGCTGATTCCTCCTCTAGGTGGAGATTAAAATCCCCATATCCTGGCAGCGCATATTATTTTAGGTATTATGGGTTTCTTCTTTCATTTCAATTTATAATTTTTTTTTTTTTGCGGTACTGGGGATTGAATACCCGGGCATTCTACCTCCGGGCTGCAACCCACAACCCCAGCCCTATTTTTTATTTTTCATTTTGAAACAGGGTCTCACTAAGTTGTGGAGGGCCTCACTAAGTAGCTGAGGCTGGCCGCGAACCTGGATCCTCCTGTCTCAGCCTCCCAAGTACCGGGATTACAAGCGTGCGCCACCACACCTGGCTTTCAATTTATAATTTTTAAAATAATTATTTTCACCAGAATTTCAATATTTTTGAAAGAGTATATCATTAAGTAGCCAATATTTACCCAGAGGCCAAAATTTTTAATTTCTTTTTGACTCCCCATTTTTTTTAAAAGCAATCTAAAATACATTGAAATAGCTTAGTAAAGTGTGCCTAAAGTTCAACCATTTGTCTAATAGATCCTAATCTATGTCCTACTTTTCATCTCCAGGAGTCCAGAAAGTCTAACATACTTCATAGTTTTTGTTTTGTTTTTCTGAGTTCAGTTATCAATGTTTGAGAGAATATTTGGAAAGGATTATAGAAGGAAAAGATAAGATTAGAGTGTCTGTACACAAAATAGCAAGTCACCAGTGAAAAGCACATAATACACTCTGATTTAATCAGCACCAAGAACAAGGAAACTTTCAATGAAAATGTAGGGTGATGAATTTGCAGCAGCTAAAATGAACTCTGTGCTTTTGAAGAACACAGCAAGTCTATTGCACTCTTTTTTGGGAAATCACAGATGTGAATAATATAATATGCTCTGATTCCCTCTGCCACCTGCATCTCCTCTTCAGTTTGGGTCAGTACATTAGTCAAGAGATGTGCACCCCCCCAGTCTCTGTGATGTCAACACTGTGTTGGAAGGAGGATGAGACATGTTTGCCAAACCCACGAATCAGCAATTCTGTACTTCCTGTCTGTTTTGGGTGGAGTATAATCATAGGGTGGTATGCTTTGTTGGTACATATACCAACATTCTCCACCCCCACCCACATACATATACACATACACCAAATCTTTGTTTATCCTAATCTCCGTGGATATCATTCTTTTTCTCTCTTTTGGTCTCATAGACTCTGAAAACACTCAAAACAAAACAAAACAAAACAAAACACATGGTGGATCCATTCCCAGTTTTCTGAGGAATCTCCACATTGATCTCCATAGTGGTTGAACTAGCTTGCAATCCCACCAACAGTATAGAAGGGTCCCGATTTCCCCACATCCTCGCCAACATTTGTTTTTGCTTGACTTCTTAATGATTGCCATTCTAATTGGGGTTAGATGAAATCTTAGAGTAGTTTTGATTTGCATCTCTCTGATTGCTAATGATGTTGAACATTTTTTCATGTATCTATTGGCCATTTGTATCTCTTCTTTCGTGAAGTGTCTATTCATTTCAGTTGCTCACTTCTTGATCCTGCTATTCCACTACTGGGTATCATACCAAAGGGATTGAAACCAGAAAACTACAGTAATATATGCATACCCATATTCATAGCAGCACAATTCACAGTGGCCAAATTATGGAACCAACCTAGGTGTCCATCAACAGATGAGTGGATTACAAAATTGTGGGAAATACACACAATGGAATTCTACTCAGAAATAAAGAACAAAATAACATCATTTGCAAGAAAGTGGAAGGATCTGGAGAACATTATGTTAAGTGAGATAAGTCAATCACAAAAAAAGAAGGGACATATGTTTTCATTAATATGTGCAACCTAGGAAGTAGTGGGGACACACGAGGGACTCCGGTTGATAATGGAGAACCCTCAGTGGGGCAAATTAAGTGGTACAAGAGAAGGGGAAGGGCAAGAAAGAAGTGAATCAGTGGCTTTACTATCATAAACAATATGTACATGTGAAAATATACCAACATCATTCTCAGTACCTCATACGGGTGGGGGGAGGCGGGGGGGGGACACTAAGAGCTGTGTGCATATATGTTAGCATCAAATTGATATTCACTGTGATGTAAGACTCCAATGCACCAATAAAAGCACACACAAAAAAACACAGACAATTATGATTTTATGCATTGGAAAGGTCAAAATCTTAGATTTTTCTCTACTGCTTACTTCTTGCCATGGAGGCATTATCTGACTTGGAAAATTATGTGGGTTTGGGGAATTGGGAAGTTTGCTTTGAAATCTATACCCTTTATTTCTCTCTGTCTCAGCCCCCACTTACCAGGTATATTGCACAATTTAAAATGCCCATTTAAATGAAAGTGGATATATGGATCAATGCATTTTTAGCATCTCTGCTTAAAAGTAAAAAATTATAACATTTTTGCATTAGAGATCCTTTTTGTTTTTAAGAATGAAACTATGGTTAATTAAGAAAATTCCAATATCTAACATTTCATATTCAAACTTTTACATTTTAGACTAAGATAAATAGGTACTTCTTTTTTTAATATTTTCTTTTTTAGTTATTTTTTATTTTTTATTTATTGGTGCATTGTAATCATACATCTTGATGGGTTTCAGGGTGGTAGAAGTACACATATACACATGGGTCAATTAGCCCTCCCCCAATTCCCACCCCCATTCCCTCCCCTTTCCCTCCTTCTCATCCTCAGCATAGTAGTTGACTTTGATAAATTTGCGTATGTACATCCTGTGCAAATAGGTACTTCTAATTTTCTTTGAATTTGAAAACCAACTTTAAGTGTTAGAATACTTAAGATACTATGTCGGAGTTAGAAATATCAGTTCACGATGGTTTTTTTCTCATATATTAATCAGAAAATTACAAAAGTTAATTGTGTGCTTAGAAATAATGAAATATCCACCAATAGGAGATTAATTTAAGGGTCAGCAAATTGAAGCCTGTTTTGAACACAACCAAGCCCATTTATTTACTTATTGTCTCTGAGTATTTCTATATCACAGTGGCATAGTTGAGTAATTACAATAGAGACAATATAGCAAGCAGTGGTAAACTATTAACTATCTGGCCTTTTAAGAAAAAAATCTGTCCACTCCTGGGTTGGTTATATAAATGATGATTCATCCAAAAATAAAATACTATATAGTATCAAAAATAATGGACATCTATATATATGATTATATTAGTTTTCTATTGCTCCTGTAAGAAAATTAACATAGGATATGTTAATTTGATGAGATAGGATTATGCATGGTTTTTACTATAAATTTTTAAAAATTTTAAAATGTAGTAGCTTAAAGCAACACAAATTTGTTATACAGTTCTGGAGTTTGGAAGTCCAATAAAGATCTCCCTGAACTAAAGTCAACAGGGCTGTGATGTTTCTGGAGGCTCTGTGGCAGGATCCGTGCCCTTGCCTCTTCTAGCCTTTAGAGACAACCTATATTCCTTGACATGTGGATTTTCCCCTCCATTTTCAAAGCTAGCTACAGCTGCTCTAGTCTCTCTCATGACATCTTCCATCTGGGTTCCTCTTCTGCCTTCTTCCAAGGCAGAAGGACCAAGGCAGTATAATCCCAAGAAGCCTTGGAATTACACTGGGCCCACCTGCATAATCCAGGAAAATTTCCTCATCTCAAAGTCAACTGATTATCAGAAACCTTAATTCCATTTTTCAATCTCAATTTCTGTTTGTCATGTAACCTGAAACATTCACAGGGCTCAGGGATAAAGATGTAGATTTTTTTTTGTGGAGAAGGAACATTATTCTGCCTACCACAACAAGTATTAAAAGGTATTCACAATAGACTATTATTTGGGAGAATATAAAATAGCAATGCCTAATATACATATAGCTTGGTTTAAAATTTTATATTTGTGTTGTGAAAAGACAAATAATTTGCTGAGGATTTATGACACAAATATTACAATTATTCTTATGGGAGATAGGATTATGCATGGTTTTTACTATAAATTTTTTAAATTCTAGATTTTTTAAGCAATGAGCATTCACTACTTTTATTTTTTAATTTTTTTTTAAATTTTCTTTGCAGTACCGGGGATTGAACCCAGGGGCATTTTACCTCTGAGCTATACCCCCCGCCCTATTTTTTATACTTTATTTTGAAACTGGGTCTCACGAAGTTGCGGAGGGCCTCACTAAGTAGCTGAGGCTGGCTGCGAACTCAGATCCTCCGGTTTCTGCCTCCCAAGTACTGGGATTACAAGTGTGCGCCACCACGCCCGGCTCATTCACTACTTTTATAATAGGAAAAAAATTAAATGCAAATAGTAGTAAACCAGAGACTAATTATAGTGGAAGTTTTAGAACAGGCAATTTTGCAAAACAAAAACATATCTTCCATGTATATTTTTACAGTTTCTATGATGTCAGTCCATTTACAGAATCAGATACTTCTTATTTTCAAATTTGTTGTAAATTTCACTACTGCCTAATGCAAGTGCTTCCCAGAGGAGCTTCACATCCTCCTCTGCATCATGGAAAACTCAATTATTAATCTCCTAGGACTGGAATGTCCCAACCTGCAGAGAATCGCAAACATTTAAGCTTGCACAGAGATCATTCTTCGAACATTTCCATCTTTCTTGAATATTCAACACTTTCCAAGTCCCAGATAACTGATTTATAGCTTTTGAATTTAATTTGCATACCTCACATAATAATCTACAAGTGATTCAGATGCATGTTATATTTGAGCAAAAATTGATTTTCAAATTCTCACTTTCCTTTTACTTACAGCTCCTAGGGACAAGTTAAATGGGGTATTTTGTTGCATAATGATTTTTTTCTTTTTCTTTTTTATTTAAATAGCCCACTCACCCATTTATTTCCCAACTATTTATACTCTGATGCTGACTTTATAGTTTTGTAGAATTGTTTATGTTGTTTGATATTAATCTGTTTATCCCCGATGATCACAGAAATCAATACAACTACTTCAGCCTTATTTATTAACCAAAAAACATATGTGGTGTACCTACTATATGTCTATCTTCAGTACTACTTTGTTTTTGATATTCTGTTTTGCATTCTTTTATAGCAGTTGATTAAAAAATCATAATATTATCAGCCAGAGCAATTGTACTACTTGAAAGAAAACAATAAATCTTTTAAAAGGGTTAGAGACCAGTAGAATATTTAAAGATTCACAATATGAAAGAAAAAGTTAGCCGGGCGTGGTGGCGCATGCTTGTAATCCCAGTACTTTGGGAGGCAGAGACCGGAGGATCTGGGTTCGCGGCCAGCCTCAGCTCTCTCTCTCTCTCTCTCTCTCTCTCTCTCTCTCCCTGTCTCTCTCTCTCTCTCTCTCTACCTAGTGAGGCCCTCCGCAACTTCGTGAGAACCGGTTTCAAAATAAAGTATAAAAAATAGGGCTGGGAGTGTAGCGCGGAGGTAGAACGCCCCATGTGTTCAATCCCCGGTACCGCAAAAAAGAAAAAAATAAAGAAAAAGTTAAAAAGGGGAAAAGAATAAAGAAACATGATGTTCTTAATTGCTTTGCCCTTACCTTTCTTTTGTTCCTAAGCTTCAGTGTAGCTTAGGAGACAATAGTCTTTCTCACCTTTATTAGAGAAATTAACATAAAAGTGTGTGAACATTGCCTTCACATTCTGTACATTAGTTAGAACATTATGGGTCCTAGGAAGAAACTAGTAAGGAGATTATATTAACTATGAGAATAACATTATTAAGAGAAATGTAGACAGCAACTCAGACTTAAAGTAAAATTAAATGCATATAAGGAATCAAGTACTTTGGTCAAATAACTGATAAATAGAATCTTAAGTTATCACAAGCCGTAATGTGAATGAATTAATTTTGTATAGTTAGCTTAGCCATGATGTATGGCTAATAACATCCAAGTTGAGGAAAGTTATACTTTTTAAATGACTGAAACTATCAACAACAAAAATTTCACAAGCTTTTGCTTGTCCACACTGACTTGAATATTGATCTCCTAAAGCTCATCATCTCCTTAAAGATAAAGATTAACACTGATTTAGAACATGTCAACAAACCTACTAGCATCTATGCTAAGAGCTTTGGTGTTCAGCAAATCAGTCAGGGCTGGCGCAGGGAGGAAAGGCTCAATGGCTGAGAGGAGATAAGCTCTGGGCTTCAAAGGTGGGTGAAGGATAAAGGCAGGGTCAAGTTTGATGGTGTGCGTGGTGCAGGGATTTCCATCAACAAAATCAGAAGGCAGGTGAGCATGCAGCAGGTTATCCCAATGGTTTAGTGGACGCAGGTGAGGTTGGAAGGACGTGAAACAGCACATGAAATAGTTCTATTTGTAGTTAATTTTACCTGTTTATCCCAAAAGGTTTCTCAATGTCTCACATATTATGAGACCAACATCTACTACCACAATTAAAAAGCAAAAGCCAAAGGTAAAAAAGAGATGGAATTGCTATCACAAATGGTTCTATGTGTCAAAAACAAATAAACAAAAAACAAAATGGGAGAGAGAGACAGAGAGACAGACACACCTCTGTGCTTCCCAGAACCTAATAAAATAAGGAAAGTTACCTGGGTGTGGTGGCATTCTTAGGAGGATGAAACAGGAGGATTGCAGGTTTGAAGCTAGCCTCAGCAGGTTAGCAAGGCTTTCAGCAACTGAGCCTCCTCAGAAATAAGAAACAAGGTCTTCCTTGTTTCCAAATAAAAGATAAAAAAGGGCTGGCGGGTATACTTTGGAGGCCGAATACACCTGGGTTAAATTCATAGCACCAATGAATAAATAAATAAATAAATAAATAAATAAATAAATAAGTAAATAAATAAACAAATGAATGAATAAATAAAATATGGAAAGTACAAATGATAAAGTACTGTGGGTTTTTTTGGTTTGTTTTATTTGTTAAAATGAAAGTCATACTTTCCCCTTCCTTTAGCCTAGAGGAATTTGTCACAAGAATATTGATTAATACATGAGTAATAGCCTTGAGGACAGTTCAAATTCAGGCATCTCTTGTGAGGACTCCTCCTTTATTCACACCTGGTAACAGCCGAGGGCAATGGGGTAAGGACCAGCCTCCGGCAGACACCTTGCAAACCAGGCTTGTTTGACCACAGCACTGGCTCTTTTGCAATTATCCTTATGTTGACTTTAGGTCAGGGCTGCTACGTCAGTGTCTGGCTAATAGAGAACAATAAACTTCCCTTAGTTATTAATAAGTTTCTCATTAGTCTCTTCCAAGAAAACAGAATGTACCAACTGTGGCCAGAGTGTACAGACAGGGGTCATCCACCCCACCATTAATCTTCCTAACGCAGGAGTGAAGGTCAGTCTTGGATCCCAGTCCCAGGAAAGCTATTGGGAAGGAGAAAGCCATTCTGAAAGCAATGAAGGACTCTCTGCTTCCCTGCTCTCTTCTCTGTTAAACAGGTTTTATTGTGAATCCCTGGGTGGTTCTATCGGTCTCTGTTCTGATGTTTAGAAATGTATTGCTTTTATTTTAAGCAGTGCCATTGATCAAATTGATAATATTATAGCATTAATCATCAGTCACAGAAGAAGGTGAAAGAGCACAGTGTTGTTCTTAAACACAGACATTTCCTGGACATTGGTGAGAGCTTAGCATAACTGGGTAAGGAAGGGCGGGGTCTGGGCAAGACCCTGAAGGCCAAGAAGAGAACATTTGACTTTGTGGTTTAATAAGTAGATAATCTTGGAACATTTACATGACTGTAGAATGAAATAATCTGTAATTATTTAAACCTTTTTTTTTCTAAAAAGAGGCATATTCTCCTTGTATTTTTCCTTTCAGTTTGGAAGAAGGCTGAGAGTGAATAATATATAGTTAGAGCCGTGATTGCATGATATGCCAAATAAGTACCAAGAAATAGCTACATTTATGGCGTTTATGTTAAGGCCTATTACTGGTATGCAAATTCCCAGCCTATAATTGTTTTCACAATCAGGCCCAGAGGCATTACCATGGAGGAAGTAATTATAAAATGGTTAATTAAAAGTAATTATAAAATGGTAAATTACTTTTTATACATCCTCATACATTGTTCAGTTATAACTTAATCTTTGAAATACTGGAATGGCTGCCTCCCAAGAACACAGCACCCTTCAGGGAAACGGGCTCGTCAGCCAGCAACCACTGCCCCTTTTTATTTTTTATTTTTTTTAAACTTTGCAAACTTAGAGTCTAGTTTTAGCTCGACAGCTGGTTCCTCCTCCTGTGCTGTGGTCAATGTTTAATGCACTGCAGTGGATTTCTCCAAAGCGTGGCCTAAGCACCCCCAAGGGCCCTCCAACTCCAGACAGGAGAGCTGCATGGGCTGCAGATGCAAGCTTCAGATGGGCTCTGCTGAGGAACCTGCAGGCAGCAGCCAAGGTGTGTGGGTGCAGCAGGTGGAGGCTTGTGAGAAGGAGGGGAGGAGTGTGGCTTTCTGGATACTGACAACCTTTGCTGGTGTGAAATGAGAGGCCTGGGAAATCCAGCGAGATACAGAAAGGCCTCACTGGGTCCCCCCCAAAAAAATATGGGAACCAAGTATTTTCACACAGAATTGAAGCTCATTTTAATTACTAAAAGGTATATTCCACAACTAAGATGTGATTTAAAATTTTTTTCAAAGTTTAAAGTACAGGCTCTCATGAAACTCATCGTTGAATGGTGGAGCTGGTGAATACACACGAGAAGCACACTGGACTCTATGACCTGCACCCTGCGCTTTCAAGTGACGTTTTATACTTCAACTCTAAAATTTAGAATGCCCAGTTATATTTAAATTTCAGATACACAACGAAGAATTTCTTAGTATAAGTATGTTGCAAATATTACATGGGATATACTTACACTAAACAAATGATTCACTGTGTATCTAAAATGCAAAAGTAATTAGGATCCCAGGACTTGGGAGGCTGAGACAGGAGGATCCTAGGTTTGAGGACAGCCTCATCAATATAGTGAGGCTTTCAGCAACCTAGCAAGACCCTGTTTCCAAACAAAATAAATAAATACATGAAAAAGGATGGAGGGTGTAGCTCAGAGGTAGAATGCCCCTGGGTTCAATCCCTAGTACCAAAAACCAAAACAAAACATAATAAGATATCCCAGTTTTATTTGTTATATCTAACAACCTTATTCTGATTGCTATAGTCAATGGTATCATTTTATTATAGCGCTTCCAAACAGGTCTTGCTAGCGGACAAAAGCATTGATATTTTGTATATTAACCAAGCCACCTTACCCTGGGTTTTTCAGGTATGCAACCCTACCTTTGGCAAATCATATTTTTGCCTTTTTTCTCTTCTAATTTTTTTTTTTTTTGGTACTGGAGGTTGAACCCCGGGACATTCTACCTTTGAGCTACACCCCCAGCCTTATTTTAGTTTTTTTTTTATTTTGTTTTGAAATAGGGTCTCACTAAGTTGCTGAGACTGGCTGCAAACCTGCGATCCTCCTGTCTCAGCCTCCCAAGTACTGGGGTTACAAGCATGTACCACCATACCTGGCTTCTAGGGTAAAATTTAAACCCTCTAGGGTTTAAATTCTTATGGTGATGTCATCTCATTTCTAAATTTCTCAGTCTAGAGTAGATCTGATATAGTCTAAGTATATCATCAAAGTTTGTGCTTTTGTGATTAACCTCCTTCCTCCATATTCTGCAGTAGCAATAATACAATGTGTCTTAAACCTAGAGTACAAAAGGAAGAGAGTTTACCATAAACATGGATCTAGAAAAGAATTTAAAATTCACCACTAGTTGTCTTTCTCTTTTTTTTTTTTTTTTTTTGCGGTACCGGGGATTGAACGCAGGGGCGGTCTACCTCCGCGCTACGCCCCCGGCCCTATATTTTATACTTTATTTTGAAACCGGGTCTCACGAAGTCGCGGAGGGACTCACTAAGGAGAGAGAGAGAGAGACAGAGACAGAGAGAGAGAGAGAGAGAGAGAGAGACAGGGAAAGAGAGAGAGAGAGCCGAGGCTGGCCGTGAACCCGGATCCTCCGGTCTCCGCCTCCCAAAGTACTGGGATTACAAACGTGCGCCACCATGCCCGGCTGGTGTCTTTCTCTTTAAGGCCCCACATGGACTATCTCTTAAGTCATCTTGCCATTACCAAATTGCTCTCTTACTCCTTTCTATAGATAGCTCATCCCTTAGTTACTTTTACTTTTTACTCGAGTGCACTAAAAATTATTTACACATACAATCACTCTCCCTAAGCATAGGAAGACTTGAAATATATATTGCTTTTTTGTGAAAAAAAATTTGAGCTACTTGCATAATTTGGTGTGTACCAAAAAAACTGGGTATTCATTAAGAAGTTAATTTCGCTCATGGGCCATCATCCAGTTTTTCCCACTATTAGCAATGCAAAGTACAGCCCAAAAAGTGGAATGACAGATTTTCTTTAATTTAGGCTCGATCAGATTCTGACACAGATCTCTTCTGGGAATGGGGGCAGTAATTGGAAGATGGGTTCTCCTTCCACTTACAATTGTTTTGCTTCTGACTTCCCTGCGCCTTCTAATTATTTTTTAACCATTAATTATAAACTAGGCTGTTGCTTTGAGATAAATACTTCTGTTATGCTAAGGGAGTTCTTGACAGCCATGGTGCTGAATTATATCAAACTGCTGTCTGACATCTATCACCGTAACCAATTTTCCCTTGCTACCCTCTTTGATCATCTTGTGCATTAAATGGTAAAAATATATTTCCTAATACTAAGACATTTGCTTTTCTGTAAAACACTTGTGTTAGTTGTATTCTTTTAATGTACTTGAATAGTCTAACACACTGCTGGGGTTCATCAGCCATGTTTCTCACACTATTCTGGAACATTCTTAGTGCTCCCCAAACAAAAGGTCTGACAATTGAACAGATAAAGTAACCCTTTTTAGGGAAGGTACAGAGAACTTATTTTTATATGAAAATCTCAGAAAAATACCAAGCTTAAATATCTGTTTTCAATTTTTTTCAATGAATAGAATAACTTATTTATATAAGGAAAATAGTTTCATAAAATCAGTTTTCCTTTGTGTAAGCTCTGAAAGAATGTTTATTGAGTAAATTTTATGACTTTATAAAGTTTTAGAAAGATTCTTCAGTCAAACTATTTGTATGCAGAGGTGTGTGTGTGTGTGTATGTGTGTGTGTGTGTGTGTGTGTGTGAGAGAGAGAGAGAGAGAGAGAGAGAGAGAGACAAAGACAAAGAGAGAGAGAGAGACTGAGATTTATTCCTTGAGTACTTAAAAATATATCTGTTGCTCTTTCTATGTTCAGATTAAAATTAAGGTTTCTAATTTCTCTAGAGTCAACTATGGTAAGTCTTATTTTCAGAGAAACATATCCATTTCATTAATGTATTCATATAGAGCTACATAGAATTACTTATATAATATAGACTTTGTAGCTTTTAGCACATTTTTATTTATATCTCTAGAGTTAGCACTCTGTTATTTCCCCAAATGGCCATTTCTTTCCATTTTACTCAGACTTCTAAACCTACCACCTCTCAAAACACCACTGGCAAATGAATTTACTCCCCAACACATAAAGAAAATAGATTCCAATAGCAGTCATATTCTCTACTTTATCTCTGCTAGGTACTTCCTAGCAGCATTTAAATGTTTTCAAATCTCTTTATCTGGAAAATAAAGCCTGGATGGGTTCTTCAAATATTTCTGATACTCCTGCCTCCAGAGCAGGGTTAATCCCCCTCCCTTGGGAATGTGCTGGACTTAGCAACCTGTTTCTACCAAATGGAACACAGCAGAAGTGGTGCTCCTGCAAGCTTAGCTTATAAAGTCCTCTTCTATCTCGAGTGCACATCCCTCTCTTCTGTGCACACTCTCTCTTTCTCTCAGATCACTTGCTTGAGGGACCACCTGTCATGAGCAGTCCCATGGAGACATCCATGTGGTCAGGAGCTGATGCCTCCTGCTTAAGTGATGTGAGTGATGAATTTTGAGCCCAATCACATCTGTAGAGGCTGCAGTCCTCAAAGACAGCGTGCCTGTAACCTCATGAGGTGAGGCAGAACCACCCAGCTTGACAGCTCCATGGTCTTGACACTTGGAAACTGTGGGATAATGCAATCTCATGTTTTTTTCTACCACTACTACCAAGTTGGAAGAAAACATTTGTCATCTTACACTCCTCTGGATTCATATAGGAAGACCAGTCCAGGTCTGGTGATTAACTCAATAGCTCAGGGATTTTTTGACTTTTTTTTTTTGGTATTAGGAATTGAACTGAACTCAGGGGCATTCAACCTTTGAACCACACCCCAGCCTAATCTTATTTTTAAAATTTTGAACAGTTTCTGATAAGCCTAAGTTGCTGATAGCCTTGCTAAATTATTGAGGCTGGCCTTGAACCCGTGAATCTCCTGTCTCAGCCGCCCAAGTCCTGGGATTATAGGTATGTACCACCATACCCAGCTCAGGGATTCTTTTGATTCTTCATCCTTTTTCCTTCTCTGTAGTCCTTGGCATGCTAATTCGTAGGCTGCCTCCCTTATGGGTCTAACGTTGTTGAAATCACTAGCAGGTGATAATCTCATGTGCAAAATGATCCTACTTTATTTCTCCTTCTAAAAGTGAGGCGCATCTCATAATTAACTCCAGCAGATAATCTCACATCTCTTTGGTGAAAGAAAGATTTATCACACGCCCATGTGTTATGGTTGAAAGCTCAGGTATTGTAGGCTTGTTCCCCAGCTGATGGTACCTTAGCAGTACTTCTGGGGTTGGTGGAAACTTTAGCAAGTGGGCCTATATAGGACATTAGGTCATTGGGGGCATGCCTTGAAGGAGTTATTGGACCCCAATCTTTCTCTCTCTCTCTCTCCTTCATGGTCTCCAAAAGGTGGGCACCACCACACACTTCCACCATGATGTTCTGCCTCACCACAGAACCAAAGCAAGAGGACTCAATCACCATGGACTGAAACCATGAGTCAAAATAAAACCTTCCTGCTTTTAAGTTGATTATCTTAGGTATTTTGTCATAGCAATGGAAAGCTGAGAAACACACCATGCCTAAACCAATCCCTAGTCAGTGGGAATAGGGCTATCATAATGCACTTAAAATGAACTCACCATACCTAAGGTATCTAACTGAGTATATGATGATTAATATATTATTTTTTGGCATTGGGATTGAATCCAGAGGTGTTCTTCCTTTAAGCTCCCCCCGAGCCTGTTTTATTTTTTTTTATTTTGAGACAGGATCTCTCTAAGTTGCTGAAGGTCTCAAATCTGTGATCCTCCTGTCTCAGCCTCCCAAGTACTGAGATTATAGGCATGCACCACTGCACCTCGCTAAAATTTTTAAGTTATTTTCATACTGTCATTGTAATTATAAACCATGAGTTTGAATTACTTATTTTTCTTGAAGGTCTTTTTTGTTGTTGTTGTTCTTTTCAGTGCCATTTATCAGATCACAAATTTGTCTTCTTTCCTTAGGACTCCCCAATATCCATCCTTGTTTCTTTCACATTTGCTTAAATATTTAATGCCTTTTAGAGCTATAAAACATTGTCCAAGCTCATTGGAAGGATGCCTGTACAAAATGATCCAAAAAGAATATTAATTAGAGAAAGTTTTTAATTCTATGAATTACTACTCTGAATTTTGTCATGTTAAAATTTTGTAAATTAATGTACTTAAAATGACTGCTATCCATAAATGATTTCTTTCTAACTCTGGAAACATCTAGCCAGAGTGTAGCAGAAGCTAATTTTTATAGTGAAATTATAAACCTTTGATATGAGAAGTTGCATTTGGAAAGCTTACCAGAGAGTGTTTGTTTGTTTGTTTGTTTGTTTGGCTCCCATGCCATGGATAAAATGGCTACAGCATATTGTTTCAGAAAAGCAGATTTGCCTGAAGATGCTACATTAGTAAATAAGACTGAATAGAGGGTACTTGACAAAATTGATGATTATATCTCATGATGAGAAATGTCCCTTTACTATTTTAGAATTGACAATCTTGACACTATAATTCATCTAAGAGATGAAGGAAAAATATAATCGGTAATAAGTCATTTAGTATAATAAAAGGTTAAGCCTTATTATGATATAATTAGAGTTTCCCTATATAGTCAAAATTGTTAGGCATTTTCTGAAATCTGACAACCCTGGATCTTTTCATTATTCTCTGCATTCGAATGTCCATAAGCACTATGTGATGGACTTTGACTATACCAATTTAAGGCTTTAGTGCTAATTATAGTGTAATGATGGATCCTATGAGGAAAAAGTAAAACTTCTATAAGTTTTGTGCAGTGGAGTCAGAGAAAGTGGGTCCTTTGCTTTGTAATAGGGTTTTAATCATCATTCTCAGCACACCAATAGACATTGTCTTTTCATAGCATATAAGTGTCCTCTAATGCATTTTTTGTGTTAATTTTATATTCTTTCAGTGATAGATTACACTGGTTACCTTTTTCCTATTAATGACTGAATGACTATTTCTAATCTATGTTCTCTAAGTTTTTAAGGGCAATGTTCTATCTGGTGAATTTATCTTCCTATTAAATATGAAATTGTTCAGCATTTACCCTCCTTTACATTATTTTTGTTAGATGATAGTTCTTGCATCTCTACTTTCATGTATATAAAAGTGAAGTAAGTTGCACTCAAAATAATTCAGTTTCAAATACTCAGTCATAAACTGAAAAATATGAAAATCGATAACCTCAGGATTCACTTTAAGAAGCTAGAAAAGAGAAAAAGTCTATTGAAAGCAGGAGGTAGTTATAGAGATAAAAGCAGAAATTAAGAGATAACATAGAGAAAAAAATCATTATCCTGATAAATCCATCATCTAGTTCTTTGAAAAAAAAACTTTGACATAGATAAATTGTGGGCAAGGTTTATTTTAAAAAAATAAAAGAAAGAAGAATAATTCATACATTGTGAACTAAAAAGGAAGAATGACTCAGATATATTAGTGTTTGTGATTTTTTGTTCTTTTATCTGAATGTCTAGAAAAAAATTGATATAATATACATTCAAAGAAGAAAAGTTAGTAACCCCAGATGAACAATGTATAGAGTAGAAATTGGGAAGCTAATGAATAGTACTCAAAATGTAATTTGATCATAATTATAGGTGAGTCTAATGAAACCTTGAAGGTGTCAATAATTACTTAGTTATATAAAGTTTTCTATAACCTAGAGAATGAGGAAAACCTTCCCAATTAACTTGATAAAGTTAGCAAAATCCCAGTAGTAAAATCTGAGAAACTGTGGATCTGTATTTAAAGACCCCCAAATCAAGTTTTAAGAAATTGGATTTATGACTGTAACAAAATTTAAATGTATTATCACTAAGTAGGGCTGATATTAGGAATCCAGGAATGAGTCAGACATTAGAAATGTATGTCATAAATTATTATCTTAATACTTTAAAGGATAAAAAATATACCTTGCTAGGTAGCACAATATGTTAAACCTTCCTTCCTTCCTTATAAAACTTATAACATTTGAAAACAGATATTTTAATTCAGACTCAATGAGAAAAAGGGTAGTAGACATTGCTCATCAGCCTCTTCCTCTTTAGCCAAGAGTTGGCCACTTGTTACCTGTCACGCTTCTGAGGAGGGGAAAAAGCTATTCTTATGGGCTGACTCATCACACTGGTCCTGACCCTGTCTTCATGACTTCCCTAAAATGGTGAATAGAATCACAGACTTTTAGGTTCCAGGACGTATAAAGTTTTCTAATTTTTTTATATTAGAAAACTAATGAAAAGATAATTACAAAAGCAATGTCCTAGTGAAAATTACCATATGATACCTTTATTTATATAACTGAGGAAACTTGGGTTTATTTTTCTCATAATTCCAGACAGACATATATCTTGTCACTAAACAAAATCATTCGAAGGAATCTTGAATGCATTGGGCTTTTCATTTTATTTCTTCAATCATTAAAGTCTTTGAAGCTTGTGACCTGATGGAAGATGTTGTAATTAGACATGTTTGATTGTCATAGAAAACTGAAACGAAAAATATACTAAGTCAATTGAACAATAAAATCTTTCATGTTTTCCAAATTTGCCTAGTTTATTCCTTTCCTCCATACAAGAGTGTTGCATAATATAGAAGTGAATGCTTGAGAATTCCAGAAGGTTCTTCAGAAATATAGCAGTCATCTATTCATACCTTCATGAACTGTGGAGCTAGTCTACATGTTTTAGTTGCTACCAGAGCTCCCTGGTGTGATGCCCTGGCAAGAAGCATCCCCTTGGGTAGTCAGTTCATGGGAGCTCAGGTGACTACCTGGTGGCTTGGGACACACTCTGCATACTCTATAACCAGTCAGCAGCTTCTCTAAGAAGACGAAATATCACATGCATACAGAAGTTAAGTTGCTTGAGTTCACAAAATAAAGTAGCTACTTTGAGTTTTCTAGAAAGCATTCTCTGTAATCCAATTGATAATTCTGGGACCTAGAGATGGTTATGGAGTTTATGAAATAATTTTCAGTTTTATTATAATTTCCTTTGTCATTTATATTTCTAGCCCTGATCTCACCTGGAGATCTAGTCTTGTTTTACTAATTACCTATTTAATTTGGCTGTCTTGATTGAACTCTTAATCTTATCCTTGAAACGCCTCCTTGTCCAGTTTCTCTCATTTCACTTAATTACATCTCCATCTTTTCAATTGCTCAGGACATTAGCTGTCATCTTGACATTTTGTTTCTCCCCTGGATTAAATCCTTCATATCTTATTAAAAAGCTCCCGTGTGTACAGATTCCAGCCTACCTCACCACTTCCTCTAATTCCAGTCTCCAACCTGAGCATTAGCTATAGCATCCTTTTACCAAATACACTCCAAATACACTACACTGTTTCTCAGTTGGGAGCCTTTGTTCATGCTATTCTTTCTTCCTGACATGTCTTCCCTATCAATTATCACCTGGCCAACTCCTATATATTCTTGTTTCCCCCAAATTATTTTCTTCTTGTTATTGTACACTGTTCTTTCCCTTGGTAACATATATCACAAGATAACCTTTTCTCCTCCCTTGTTTATCGCTGGTTTGCTTCCTACCTGCATAAACTCTTTGGGGGCTATATTCATGCTTGTTTGATTCCATTGCATTCCTAGTGTCCTTCACAGTGCCGGAAGCTCTATAGATATTTAATAAATATTTGTTAAATATAAGATTGGATCTTGCTATAGATATATTATTACACCTGACAGATCTGTGAATGTAAACTTTCCACTGGATCCTATGGATACTGATGGGACATTCACCATAGATAAGTCGTTCAAGATCATACTGCTTACGCAGATAAGTTATTATGAGAAAGGACAAATAATTGTGAACACAGGCTGTATTTCACATTAGTAACATTCATATTGTCTTTCTTTTTTTTTGGCGGTACCTGGGATTGAACCCAGAGGCGTTCTACCCCGAGCTACACTCCCAGCCCTATTTTTTATACTTTATTTTGAAACCGGGTCTCGCGAAGTTGCAGAGGGCCTCACTAAGTAGCTGAGGCTGGCCGCGAACCCGGATCCTCCGGTCTCTGCCTCCCAAGTACTAGGATTCATATTGTCTTTCAAGTGGTGTCACTAACAAATTTTCATTGAATGCATGCTTATATATGAAGTTCATGAGATAATAAGTCAGTTAAAGCCGAAAGTATTTTAAATACTAAGTCAAATAAATCTTATAGATCAACAGAGCACTTTATTGGCTAGACTTTAAAAATGTACTTATTATTATTATTATTATTATTATTATTTTGTTTTTGGTACTAGGGATTGAACCACACCCCGAGCCTTTTTTTTTTTTTTTAACAGGGTCTCTCTAAATTGCAGAGAGTCTTGACAACTTACTGAGACTGGCCTCAAACCTATAATCATTCTATCTCAGCTTCCCAAGTACTGGGATTACAGGCATGCACCACTATTCCTGGCCTTTCAATTCAACATTAATATTATCTACATTTTCATCCTGTTTTCCATTGCTATATAAAAATCTCAAAAGTCTGGGTAATTTATAAAGAAAAGAAGTTTACTTAGCTCACAGTTCTGGAGTCTGAAAGTCCACACAGCATGACACCAGCTCTGGTGAGGGCCCGTTGTCTGCATCACATCATGGCAGAGAGCCTTATGTTGGGAAAGCAACAGGAAGGATAGATCATATGGCAGACAGGAAGCCAGACAGCAGGAAGGGGGCGGTTTGCTCTCTGTAACAATTCACACTCTCAGGAACTAACCAAGGTTCCACAAGAACTAACTTGATTCCTTCTGAGGGTAATACCCAGTCACCTCCCACTAGACCTCACTTCTTAAACATTCCAGTACCTCACAATATCACCACACTTGGGGCCAGCCTTCCAACATGTGAACCCTTGGGAAACACTCAAATCACATCCAGACCCTAACATCTATGATTAATGGACAGCATTCAAATTTATTCTCTCCTAGGAAGAACATATAAAACTGCATTATTAGTTTAAGAAACTATTGCGCAAAGAATTCTTTAATTTTATCTTTTATATCCCACAAATAAGTGTTCATGGTAAAAACTTAAGATAGTAATGAAAATAAAGAGAGAGCTAAGAATTAACATTAAACATTTCACTCATAAAGCAATGTCAAAATGTCCATATATATTTTCTCTAGGTTCCTTTTTCTTTAGTTCTTTTATATAATATTTTCTTTAAAATAAATTTCTATATAATAATAAAAAATCCAGTTCTACAATGACTCTTTTTTTAAATTTTTTTGTGGTACTGGGGATGGAACCCAGGGACATTCTACCTCCGAGCTACACCCCTATTCCTAGTTTTTATTCTTTATTTTGAAACAGGGTCTCACTAAGTTGCAGAGGGCCTCACTAAGTAGCTGAGGCTGGCTGCGAACTCGGATCCTCCGGGCTCAGCCTCCCAAGTACTGGGATTACAAGCGTGCACCACTACACCCGGCTTCTACAATGACTCTTAACTATTAATATCTCCATATTAAGAAGGGGAAACCAGCTTGGTGCTGTGGCACATGCCTGTAATCCTAGTGCTTTGGAGGCAGAGACAGGAAGATAGCAGGTTAGAGACCAGCATGGGCAACTTAGTGAAACTCTGTTTTATAAATAAAAATCAAAAGGACTGGAGATGTAGCTCAAAGGTAGAATGCCCTGGGTTCAATTCACAGTACCCCTCCAAAAAGAAATCTGAGACTTTTTCTAAGATCACATTGCTAGGAGGACACTACTACATACTTGTTTCCTAAGTGTGTGTTTACAAAATATTAATTTCATGGACCATAATTTATTACGAAAAGTATCATTATTACTAGATGTTTAGAATTTTAAAAATTTTTAATTAGTATTAATATACATAAAATAAATTAATCTGTACACCGTCTTTCCTCCTCGTTATGATGTTTTGTGTCCTAGATAATTAAAGAGAAGTATACACAGACACAACCATAATACAGGAGAGCAAGGCTTGCCCAAAAGGAGCGTACAGAGAACCCAGTTCAGAGTTCATTTCAACATTTCCCCTCTCATTTTTAGCCAAAGAAAGTTTGCTGTTTTTTTCAATCCAGAGACCTGTCTTTTCATTGATATAGTCTCTAAGTAGCCTGACTACAGTAGTTCCTCCTTATCCATGGGAAATACACTGTATAACTCTCAGTGGGTATCTAAAGTCATGGATAATACTGAGCCCCATATATACAATATTTTTTCCTATATATGCCTACATACAATTAAGTATAATTTTAAAGTTGGGCATCGTAAGAGCTTAGCAACAATAGCTAATAATAAAATAGAACAATTATAACAATAGACTGCAATAAAATATTTAAAAATTGTGAATTGTTTATTTCTGGAAGGTTCCATTTAATGTTTTGGGGCCATGGGTAACTGAAAATGTACAGCATGGAGCTTCAGAGAAAGGGAGCCTACAGCATTCAAATTCCAAACATTTCCAGCTATCCCACTCTCTGGAGTTAAGATGGGCACTTTTTTTTTCCATTTTGAAATTTAAGACAATGATAGAGTTTTATCTTTTAGAGTAGTTTTAGGTTCACAGAAAAACTGTGCAAAAGATACAGAGGTTTCCCTTTCTATATACCTTACCCTGGCCCCAGCACATACATAGCCTCAGCTATTATCAACATCCCCCACCTGAGTGGTTCCTTTGTTACAAGTGATGAGTCTACATCGACATATCAATAGCAACCAAAGTCCATAGTTTGCATTAGGTTTCACTCTTAGTGTTACATATTCTGTGGATTTGACAAAATTATAACAACATATAATGCATCATACAGAGTAGTTTCACTGTGCATTTTACTTTAGAAGATGCTGGGCTCTTTTAAGTTTATGTAACCTAGAAGGTCTGCATTCTATCAAAGAGGCTTAAAGTACTTTAGAACAAGGTGGGGGGGGGACTGTTGGAAAGGTATCAGAGATATTCTAAAGCAATTAACTGAAAAAGAAAACCAAGATTCTTTAGGCCATTACCACTTGAGATAATCAGTTTTAAGACATTGTGGAATGTGTGTCTAGAAATGGTATTCTTAAGTTTCCTGGCTTGAATTAGCAATTTGCCTTGAAATGCCCTGTAAAAACTGCCATGGTTTGAATGTGCCCCTCACCTCTAGTGCATATGCTGAAACCTCATCCCAGGGTAATGGCATCAGGAGATGGGACCTTTGGTGACTAGCTCCTGAGAGCTCCCTCCTCTTGAATGGGATTAGCATCCTTATAAAAGGCCCTAGACAGCTGCCTTGTCCCTCCAGCTGTTTAAAGACACTGCTAGAAGGTTCCACCTATGTCAAATGGGCCTTGACCAGGCACCAAATCTCTGGGCGCCTTGATCTTCAACTTCCTAGCCTCCAAAACTGTGAAAAATAATTCCTGCTAGATATAAGCCACCTCCTCTAAGGTATTATGTTACAACATCTCAAAGACAAAAATGTCAACTCGTTCAACCTCAATAATTGTTAGTATATACATCTTTTAACATCTTTTAATGCAATCTCAGTATTGACATGACTGAGGCAAGCTGTATGAATATCTTCAAAACTCTTGCCACCTCATTTAAAATTGGGATAAATTTGGTGTACAGTTCAAAGAGATTTCAGAAATGTATATACCAATGCAATTATCATTAATTTCTTCATGTGTAAAATGGGGACATTCATAGAACTTATGTCAAATATAGACTGTTCCATCACCCTGGAATATTTCTTTGTTTTCTTTCTAGACAATTTCCTCTTTCCCCCACCCTGCCTACTGAACCCTAAACCTGTCAGAAGAAACCACTGTTTTTATTCTTGCCATCATAGTTTTTATTTGCTAGCACTAAATCTCATATAAATTGAATCATAGAAGATATATAACTCTTTCTGGCTTCTTTCACTTAATATATTTTTGAGCTTCATCCAGGTTGATATATATGATATATATATATATATATATGATATATATATATATATATATATATATATTACAAATGTAGTTTTTTATTGTTGAATGTTATTTCTTTGTATGACTATGCCAGAATTTATTTAACCATTCATTTGTGGATGGACTTTTGGGGCTATTATGATCTACATCTATTGATACACATTGCAAACTTTCCCTGCTGAAGAATTGTTTCAGTTTATCCTCCCTAACCCACCCTCCCCTCTCCTGCCACAGTGTTGGAGCAGTGTTCCCTCTGCAGCTCATCTGCACTGGCAGAATCACTTTTCAAGTCTATTCCAACTTGATAATTACCAAATGGCATCTCATTTTAAATTGCATTTTTTAATACTGAGCATAATTTTTAAACTTTATTGGCTTTATCATTTGATTATAATCAGCCCATGTCATTTGTCTATATGTATAGATATTTATATACTTATATAAATATTTATTTATATATTTATACACACACACACACGTGTGCACATAAAGGATTTGGGGTTTCTTGGGCTCCTTTTGGAAATTTGTTGTGGTGTTGGGGATGGAATCTAGGGCCTTGCATATGCTATGCAAGCACTCTACCACTGACCTGTATCCACAGCCATAGGGCTCCTTTAAGAACTTTCCCTCAGCCAAATCACCCCCCCCACCCATATGCAGTAGCTGCTTTCCAATACACAGACATGTATTATCATACCCCAAAGAGCGGTATTACTATTGTTGTGCTCATTTTGTACATCAAAACACTTTAGTCACAAAGAGGTTTAGTATTTTGCAAAATATCACAAATAGATGACAGAGAGAGGTTGCAAGTTTGCTTTTAACCCCTTTACTATCTTACCTTTCTGATCAACGCAGGCTTATTATCATGAGTATAATGATAACTTGGGTTATTTCAAAGATTAAATGAATTTATAGGAGTAATAATAATGATGCTATGTGCCGGGCATTGTTCTGAGTGTCTGATGTACATGCACATGTGCAATCTTCATAACAATCCCGTGAGATGGAAAGTATTATCTATCAGCCAGAATTCACTGAGGAGAAAGGCACCGTACAGTGAGGTTAACTCTCTTGCTGACTGTGTGACTCATAAGTGACAGAGCTGAAATTTGATCCTAGACAGTATGGATTTAGCATTCATTCTTTTAAATACCATGTTAACAGCTGAGAATAGCTACTAGCAAATAGTATCTCTTAAATGGATGTTAGCCAATATTGTTGAAAGATATTTATTGGAAACTATTACAGAAATGAACCTCTTTTTTTTTTTTCCTGGAGTTCCAATCTTTTGAAATTACTTCTTCCTCTTTACCCAAATTCTCCAAACAGTAAGATGGAGTGCAAATACTTAGAGAGGGCTTTGGAAGAGATAAGTCTCTACCGCCGATTTCATTTTAAACTTCAAGCCCCTTAGCGTGTGTGTGATAGTCTTCAGGCAATAAAGCTATATATCAAACAACTTCAAAATCTCAGATGCTTAAAATAGCAAATATTTATTTTCCTCACAGATCTGTGGATTGGCTGTCACTCTGCTATGCTGGTCTCCAGAAACCTGGTCAGATTCATATCTTCCCCACATATCTTCATTATCCTAGGACCTGGCTGTGCTCTTGTTGTGGAAATGACAGGAAAGGATGTGGGCCAAGCCAAACTGTGCAAGCTCATTTAAACCCTCCATGGCATCCCATTTGCTAATACCTGCTTCAATGTTATCAGAAGATTAATAAAGAAACATGATTGAAGAATAAGATTAGAGCGTTTGGAATCTTGGAATCCTATCCAAATACTTTTACAAAATTAGCTCTTCAATTTTACTGAAGTAGTATTAATCCTTTGTCACATTTATGCAAATGTTTTCTGCAAGATTTTTTTTATTAGCTTTTAAACATCATTTATGGCAGTTTGGCTTTTGCTGAAGACCTTAATTTTTATGTAGTTAAAATGGCATATTTCTTCCTTTATGGTCTGTGCCTTTGGGCTGTTGTATAGAAAGACTACACTGTAAAACCCAAGCCAAATTTTTGCATTCCATTGATCAAAACTCTTCCATGTTTCGCACATCCTCAGAGTAAAAGAATGAGTCCTTTCATGAGCCAGCAAAGTCCTTCACATTCTTTTCCCTACTCCTCCTTTAATAAGGCTCTGTGTTCTCATTTCCTACTTCTTCCTATTCAGCTCCCTCTAGCCTAGGCCCCTCGCTGTCCTTAAAATATACCTAATGTCAACACAGAATTTTCAAATTTTAAAACAAGAGTCTCCTAAAAATATGTAGTGAGCACATTTCAGATATTTTACTTAATCATTATTGACGGTAGAATGGTGCAGGTGCTTCAGAGGAGGATAAGCAATTCATATCAAAAGTCATTGGGAAAAAGTACCTGAATAAAATGGCAGAATTAGATGCAAAACTGGTCAGTATCCCACAGTGTAATGATACTGTAACACACACTGATGTCTTTTTTTCTGGAATATTTTTCTTATCTATTTGGGCACCAGAAACATACTGTTTTCACACTTGTAAAACTCTTATACTCACTCCATAATTAATCTTTTATAAAGCTTTCTTGGTGATTTTTGCTTTGTTATTCATAGATATAAAATTTTGAGATTTAAATTAGAATTTTATCAGTTTTTAAACCACCCTGAAACCCATCAAGACGTATGATTACAATACACCAATAAAAAAAGTAAAAAAAGAAAAATAATTAATTTTGCAAATATCAATGTATCTTAATTAAGCCATAATTATAATATCCTAAATTATAAGCATATCTTAAACAATTGGGTCCTTAGAGGTATCTAAAAGTGGGTAAAAGTATATCAAAAAGCCAATGGATTTTAAGATAGGTATAAAGCCTAATTTAATCTCTGATAACATCATAGAATGATTAATTAACTCATTAAGGCACAAAGCCTGCCAAATACCATACACTTAACATAGTATGTTGCTCTTTAAGCTGTTTCTTAAAGTTTGAAGACATATATAAAATGCATATTTCAGATATACACAAGCTATAGACATGCTAACCTATTCCTTTCCATTATAATACCGGAAAATAAAATTGATATTATTGCCAAATGAGGGAACCTTAAACTTCAGTGATAGTCTGATAAAGATAATACATCAGAGTAATGCAAGGGAAAAGAACACCACTAAGATAATAATCAAAAGTTTCTTAAAGTCATAGAATTTATTGAATACATTACGCCCGGCGTGGTGGCACACGCTTGTAATCCCAGTACTTTGGGAGGCGGAGACTGGAGGATCCGGGTTCGCGGCCAGCCTCAGCTCTCTCTCTCTCTTTCTCTCCCTGTCTCTCTCTCTCTCTCTGTCTCTACTTAGTGAGGCCCTCCACAACTTCATGAGACTCGGTTTCAAAATAAAGTATAAAAAATAGGGCCAGGGGCGTAGCACGGAGGTAGAACGCCCCTGGGTTCAATCCCTGGTACCGCAAAAAAAAAAAAAAAAGAATTTATTGAATACATTAAAATATTATACACCTACTCGCCTATTATAAACTTACTTTATGAGACACTAGCAGTAGACTTTATGTAATTGTGCCTTGGAAAAATAAAGTACAATGAGAACCCATACTACTCAATTACTTAATATCATACCTTGATCACTCACTATCAGAACAATCTATTAAACAGTTTTTCTAATCTAGCATGACTAAGTGGATTTCATATTCCGAATTTCCTACATAGTGATCATTGCTCTTAAGTACTTCTACCCAATATCTTCATCCTAAGTTTCAGAAGTTCTTGCTTTCCCTATCAGGGCCCTGATTCACAGTGAAGAGGCCTGGAAAGGGTATGAATGCAACCGCCTCTGAACCTCTGCTACTGAACCATCAAGTCCTGGGCCTAAAGTTAATCCGGTTCACCCTCCAGCTATTTGTGATAAGAGTCTCCTTACACATTACTAGTGAGCCCTTCTGAGTTTCATGCCATGGTCTGAGTTGGTAATTAATTGGCTGAACTGAGTTCTGTGTTTTCATTCTTCAGTCACAAATGGCACGTAGCAACAGATAATCAACTCTACAATTGCCTCCCCCCAATATTTCTTAAACGCTGAGTATATTATAAGCCAATACATCTCTTCAACCTATATCTCATCCCAATTTACCATAAGTTAAAGTTTTAATAATTGTAATCAAGGTCATGGGTTTTTAATCTTCACTTCCTAACAAAATAGAATTTGTGTTGCCATCCCACCAGAAAGTGATCTAACGTAGAATGCATTCCTGAGAATCTGTTTCTTAGGAACTAGTATTAAACTTGGTTCTTAAAACACAGACCATAGGACAAAGTTTTCTGGAAAACTATATTTAAGAAATACCTCCAAGCCAGGCACGGTGGTACATGCCTGTAATCCCAGTACTTGGGAGGCTAAGACAGGAGGATCACAGGTTCAAAACCAACCTCAGGAATTGGGCGAGACTCTCAGCAACCTAGCCAGACCCTGTTCAAAACAAAAAAATAAAAGGTGCTGGGTGAATAGCTCAGAGGTAGAATGCCCCTGGATTCAGTCCCCAGTACCAAACCAAATGAAAAATACCTCCTGGTAAATTCAACAAGGGAGTAAGAAATGTACTGAGAGGAGATAGGGCCAAGCAGGGAGGCAGTACTCAGCGAATTCCTGCGCGGGTGACTTTGCATTGTGGGAGGGCTTTGGAGGAGGTGTGGGTCAGGCCGTCTCACACTATCAGCCATTGGTTAAGGGCTGTGTAGGGGAAGGCACTTCTGATTTTCCATTTATGCAGATAAAACAGGATCCAGCGACCTGCTAACAAAGAGACACAGGGATCAGCTTCTTGGGAGCTGCACGAATTGTCTACTTTTATATAACAAACTATCCCAACATTTTGTGTCTGAAAACAAGCTGGGTGTGGTGGCACATGCTTGTAATCCCAGTACTTGGGAGGCTGAGACCAGAAGATCCGGGTTCGCGGCCAGCCTCAGCTACTTAGTGAGGCCCTCTGCAACTTAGTGAGACCTTGTTTCAAAATAAAGAATAAAAAATGGACTGGGGGTGTAGCTCAGAGCCCTGGTTTCAATACTCAGTACTGCAAAAAAATATAATAATAATAAATAAATAAATGAAAACAACCATTTCCTACTTCATGATCCTGTGGATCGGCAGTTTGGGCTGGACGGTTCATCTCTCTTTGGGCCACTCAGATGGCTGCAATCAGCAGTCAGTTTTGGTGGAGCCGGGTAGTTTTAGAACTCCTGAGCTGAGACATTATGTCTCTGTTCATCTGTTCTCTTCCTCCTATAACAGATCAGGCTGTGGCTGTCTCAGGGCAGCAAAACTGTGAGGAAGGAAGCTGGAAGACTTTCGATGCCTAGACTGGGACCATGTCTAGCACCACCTTCACTACATTCTATTGGACAAAGGAAGACTTGAGGTTGGGCCGGATTCAAAGTATAATAAATGCGACTCCTCTTTTTATTGCAAGGAGCTGCAAAAGATGTGTGGTCACCGATGCAGAATTGAGTGACAGTGCACAAGCAGCCAGTGTGCAAAATTGGGAACAGGCGCTGAGGGGCATGGGCAGAACAGTGGCATTGTCTGCGGGTCTGGCTTTTCACTTCTCCCCGTGTGCTCGGTTCCTGGCCTGTGGCATCTGCTCAAGTTACTGTGTTGTACAGTAAACAAAGGGCAATTCACTAAAAAAGGTTAAGAACATTTTATTTAATTTGTATATCTTTGGGGAGTCTTCATCTAAATAGATTAAAAAATTTTTAATCCTTTCTCTGGGATCATGTGTCCTAATATCCAATTTGAAAAATTTGATGCTCATTGTAAACAGCTGGATCTAGTATGCTAAACTGATAAGCATTTTTAATTAGTGTTAGACACAGCGGACACGTAACAGATCCTTGTTGAATTAAGTTACCAGTAGAATACTAATTAAAGTTGAAGAGACAGAAAAATCAAAATAAGGAAAAGGATGATTACCTAGGAATAATACTACATATATTCATTTTGGGACTTCATTGAATGGGAGGAGAGAGCATGTGTGCACTCACAAAGTTATTACATACATTATGTAGTAAGTTAACTCTAAGAAAAATATTGGAAGAAACACTGTATCACTTATAGTTTATATCAGATAATTCATCTCTGTCTCAGATAGGCTAGGCAACTTTTACAGGGCTGTGATGTGTAGAGACAAAGAGTCTCTCCTTGGCCAGTCTTCAGTCAGGTTCTTTGAGCCTGCCCACTAGGCTTTGACCTTGGCCACTTTCCTTTCTGGGCCTACGTAGCTCAGATGCAGTAAGAATCCTGATAAGTCAGTTTAACTAGAATCCTTCATCTCCCATACCCAATCACTCTTGATATCTCATTATAGCTTAACACCCTGGCCTGCCTTTAACAAGAATCCCCTGCTTTTGATGTCTTCTCTCAGTAATATTTTCTTCAATCCATCAACCCACTCATTCTGTTTATTGGCTACAAATCCCCAGTTGTCTTTGCTGCGTCTAGGGTTGAACCCTGCCTCCCTCCTATTGTGATTGACCTGAATAAAGGTGTTCTTGACAGTTTAATAAGAGACAGAATAAGTTTTTCTTTAACAGTGGTTGTCACCAATATAAGCAGTAAGGATGTCCAGTGTAATGTCAGTCACAGAAGAAATGACAGGAAGACTGAACAAAAGGTCATAATATTTACTTGTAATTCGGCATCTTTAGGGTTTATAAGTTTATACTAGGGAGTCCTTAAAATAGAAGGATCCAGGCTTCCCAAAACTCCTATCCTTTGGGAGTTTCGTGTTAAAGGATCTCAACTGTCAGCCTGCATAACTGCATGGATTTCTGCCCCTGTCTTGCTTCCAGTTGCTCTTCTCCACCTGCCCACGAGCATTAGTGGTCTCACTGCCCATCACTCCTCTCTTTTGAGTTCCTTGACCTGGTTTCTTTAGCCTTTATCTTCAATCCAATTAGCCTTAATTCCAAAGACAAACAAGACACTAATTTTTGATGAAACTTTAATAAAGAATTCAAAATAATGCATATGTATGATATACATAAAGAGTAATGTATATCTAGCATTAGGTCCTCTTCAGTTCTCAAAATACATGATGGTATTTTATAGCCCCTGTAATATGCTTGCCTTCCTCTTTGTGGGTCTTTTCTCCCAAATACCAACTTGCTTCTATGTTGGGATAGTTTATAATGATCAGAACCTCCGGCTGTGAGAATGTTTTGCTCTTTAGAATCCAGGCCCAAGATATAAACATATCAGAGTAGAACAGTCCAGCGACAATGCACTTCTCAAAGTCTTATTCTTTATGCCATACATAGGACATTCCTGGTTTGATGTCATCTGTCAGGTCCAGTTCTTTTGTTTTAATCCCTTCTTTCTCCAGGAAAGGGAAGACAAACTTGTACACATTTCCTTTAATCTTTTCAGATGCCCTTTTATTTTTCTACAAAGAACTAGGTAAATATACCTATCCATATAGGCATGCATGTATACACACACACACACACACAGACACACACACGCACGCACACACACACACACACACACACACACACACAGCCCTCTAGCTTAACAAAACTCAGTTTCCCAACCCAGTCTAGCCTTAATCTGTGGTTAAAAAGAAACAGTTTCCTAAAAGGAAAATAGTCCACAAAGTTGGAACTCTGCATAACACACGCACAACCATTTATATCATTGTTGTTAGTAACCTCACTTGTTTTTAGACATCATTCAAACATCTTGCTGATGCTAATCTCTGCTTATATTTGCATAACCAAAGGGACTATCAGCAATATGTTTTTCTGAAAGCTATTTGTTCCATACTTGCCTTCAGGTTCCCACCCCTTTAAAAGCGATGAAATAGCTATAAATTATGCTTTTCTACTGTCTGTTTCTAGGTCTCATGTGTATTTTAAAAATGTTTAGTTTCAAACTAATTTTAGTATAAAAGGTTTTCTTACATTCCTCATGCCACATTCTATAATGTCACCATCTTACATAATTACAGTGTAATGATCAGAATCAGAAAATTAATGGTAGTACCATGTTGCCAACTAAACTATAAACTCTATCTGAGTTTTATTAATTTTTCCATTCAAGTCCTGTTTCTGTTTCAGGATTATACATGCCAATTTTTCAGTTAGATGTCAACTTCATTAACCACTTACCTTCCTTTAACAATCTAGAAGAGTGAAGCTCTTTTCTAGCATGTAACTGAAGTAAGAACCAAGCCCTGGGATGAGACTTCTATTTTGGTTTCTGGATGGAGCAGCAGTCCCTCTTAGGAGGAGGAATTAGTGAGAACAATTGGTGTGGCAAGGGGGAATCCGATTGGGTGTGAAATCCAATTGGAGGTGAAAGTGAAGAACATTTCTTCGTTTGCATATCCCAGAGCCCGAGAGGAGAATTTTTACACATAATCATTAGAAATCTTCCCAGGAGTTACTACCAGAGAAGCAAGACTGGAAATGCCAAGGGAAGGAGACCAACCAAGGGCGCCATATTGGGCAAAGTCCACTCAACCTGACCCTATGGATCATGCCTCAGAAGTTTCCTGGTGGAGGAAGAAAGATGGAGGATGTGTGCTCTTTTCTCCTTTCAGTCATTAGATAAGGGCTGCTCCTGGGGGTGGGGGGGGATGTACATTTCTGGCTTTAGCTGTCCAGGATTGTAGGCCAAGTAGTTCTGACAGACTGAGCCCTCTGTTTTAATTAGCTTTTCATTGCTGTGGCCAAAATACCTGATGAGAACAACTTAGAGGAGGAAAGGTTTATTTGTCTCATGCTTTCAGAGGTTCAGTTCATGGTTGGCTGACTCCAAGGCGGAAACATCATGATAGTAGTGTAGGGCAGAGGAAAGCTGCTCATTTCATGGCAACCAGAAAGCAGAGTGGGGTTGGGGTGGGGAGAGAAAGAGAGAATGGGACCCAAAGCAGATATAGTCCCCAAAGCCACATCTCCAGGGACCTATCTCCTCCAGACACGCCCTGCCTGCCTATAGCTGCTAACCAGTAGATCTATTCAAATTATTAATCCATCAATTGATGTATCTACTGATGAATTAGAGCCCTGATTCAATTATTTAATCACTGAACGCAACCATAACACCCTCTCATCTACAAAGAGTGGCAGGTGCTGGCTATTGTGAGTGATAGCAGACAGGAGTCCACGTGGAAGCAGATGGTGTGAGGGAATGTGGGCAGAGCACTTCCTTTACAGAGTCTGAAGGAAAATGAACTTCTCTTAAGTAGAGCATGAAGGGAGTGAGGACCGGGGTCTTTGAAGGGGGAAAAGGAAGCTGTATGTAAAAAAAAAAATTTGAGGAAATTATTTCATCTTATTTCAACACAATGAAGATGTTATAGCTAATAGGAATACAGCTAAAAGTGCCAAATATTCTTCAAACCCAGAAAACCTCCCCACAAAGACAGTATAGAAAGAAAACACTTTTATTATTGGATAAGCATGAAACCAGTGTGATGTACATCATAGGCTGAGAATGTAAAGAAAGAAAGGAATTTCTCTTTCCATGTAGCCAAAAGGATCCAATTGGCCACATTGTCGCAGGCGTGTTTTCGAGGTGAACAATAACTAGTCCTCCAGGAAGAAGACTTGACAGCATCTTTTGTCATGCGTAGATCATCCTAACTTTACCTGGCACGTGGGGTGACCATTTATACTAGCTACTTGAACTCATCCAGAGAGGAAACAGCAACAATGATGACCAAATAAATAAATAAATAAATAAATAAAGGATTTTTATGATAGGAGGTGGTTTCATGGAACAAAGAGCTTATTGAAATTAGGCTTTAGCTGGGCATGGTGGTGCAAGCTTGTAGTCCCAGTATTTGGGAGGCTGAGACCACAGGATCCGGGTTTGCGGCCAGCCTCAGCTACTTAGTGAGGCTTTCTGCAACTTCGTGAGACCCTGTTTCAAAATAAAGTATAAAAAATAGGGCCGGGGGTGTAGCTTGGAGGCAGAACACCCCTGGGCCCCTGTGTTCAATCCCCCGTACCGCAAAAAAAAAAAAAAAAGAAAGAAATTAGGCTCTTACCTTCCCAGGAAAACTGGCAGATAAGGAAGCTATCTCCCTTGATATTTTCATTTCAAAGAGATGGCACTAAGATCTTGCAGAAAGGGTCTTGGGTCATAAAATTAACCAAAGTCCTATCCAGTCTTCAAAATGATTTGGTTGGTTCCAAACAAAGGAGACATTTCTTACCATTTTAAGTTTTCTAAAGTAAATGTTCTAAAAGAGTGAGCGAGAGAGAGAGAGAGAGAGAGAGAGAGAGAGAACTTCCCTTATTTATAGCAGGGAGAATTGTCTTATTTTTAATTTTTTTTTTTTTTTTTTTTTGCGGTACCGGGGATTGAACGCAGGGGCGTTCTACCTCAGCGCTATACCCCCGGCCCTATTTTATATACTTTTTTTTGAAACCGGGTCTCATGAAGTTGTGGAGGGCCTCACTAAGGGAGAGAGAGAGAGAGACAGGGAGAGAGAGAGAGAGACAGAGAGAGAGAGAGCTGAGGCTGGCCGCGAACCCGGATCCTCTGGTCTCCGCCTCCCAAAGTACTGGGATTACAAGCGTGCGCCACCACGCCCGGCCCTTATTTTTAATTTTAATTTGTTCTTACAAAGTCATGAGATTTATTAGTTCCAGAATTCAAGTATGTATATATTTCTAGGCTATTAAATATATATGTACATATATATTTTAGTATTTTAATAATGTTCTTTTGAAACACCATTATCAACAATGATACTTTAGAATGGATTATCAAATATATTCTCCTTTTAAAAAATCAATAATTAAACTCTAATACCTATGGTGAAAATACTATAACAAATACATTTTAAATACACCTTTTAAAAAATATTAACTCATAAGTAAATTGTGCCATTGCACCTGATAGAATGGATTATGAACATTTTTAACAAAAACAACAAACAATCTCAGGGTAAGAATCTAGAGTAAAGAGAAGTGCAGACTTTCTTTAGGATAAGAAGAAAATGCAGGCCTTATACACTATCAAGTTTCTGTCAATTTTGTAAGGAAAATATATTCAATGGACAAAGAGAATGTGTGCCTGAGTAGTAGAAAAGTTCATTTTCCCTGACATACTGAAAATCAGATATATTATAGAGATAAAAATGGAATCTAGCAAGCAATAGGTATGGGCACATTTATGCCCCAAAATCCAAATTCTACCAGCTTTAAACTTTTAAGGTTTATCCCACTTATTTCATTTCATAGAGATTAAGTCTTCAATGACAACTTGAGAGGGGAAATCAGCCTAAACCATAGAATAAGACCCACTCTACCACTGGTGTTCCCAGTTACCTGGAATACATGTGCAAATGTTGTTTCATATTCTTTCTACCTCCCATTCCTGGCAGTTGCTCTAATTTACTGTAATTTATAAACCCCAAGCCAGTCACATTTAGACATTTGTTCCTGGCAAGGAAAAGGATGTTAAATGCAGTCGGGCTACAGAAAAAGTTGGCTGAACATCAGCCTCCTTTTGATTCTTAGAAGCATAGGCTACAAGACGAGAGACTAGACAGTACCTTGGAGGTCCAATGGCCTGTCTTCACTTATCAAGAGGAGAGGTATATAGAGAGGCCAAAGTGATTCACACAAGGTCGTGTGGACAGATTGGTGTGAATCAGGGCTTACATAGGTCATCACACGTGCTATCGGTGTGACTCCTTAGTAACTTTGCCTGAGTTAATTTTCCTACTTCCCAGATTATCATTCTACAATGCAGATGTACTGTTCTTATTGCCTTTTCCTATCTGCAGATGCAAAGTTCAGGGTCTGTCTGTGTCCACTGTCCCCTTGGGTGCAATCTTTGCCTGCTCCTCCTCTGTGCCATCTACTGTCCCCTGAGGTTTGATCCAGGCTATATCCAGTCCCATCACTCCCAGGAGAGCGTTTACTCTGCATTCATAGCTTGCTTTTACCCACCTTCAGAAACGAGATGTGAGATGGAATAACTGATTTTGGAGCATGACACATTATATTCTTATTCACTTATTCATGCTAAAAGCTTTCTTAGCAAATAGCTTATTTTCTTAGCTTAATATGTTAACTTTACTCTGTATTATAATTTTTCATTAGTAAATGATACACACACATGTAAGTGGTTGAATTACTAACTTAAATATTTAAAAATGCTTGTCAGCCAGGCATGGTGACACACACCTGTAATCTCATTACTTAGGAGGCTGAGACAGGAGGATCTCAGGTTTGAGGCTAGCCTCAGCAAGTTAGCAAGGATCTCAGCAACTTAGCGATACCCTGTTTCAAAACAAAAAATAAAAAGGGCTGGGGTTGTAATTCAGAGGTAGAACATCCCTAGTTTCAACCCCTGGTACTACACCCACACACCCACAAAAATACCCGTCTGTCCTAAACCTACAAGTCATAAGATGAAAGATGTGCAGTGTATCTAGAACTTTGGGATTTTAAGTAAAATGATGCCATTATCTTTATTTTCTCTTTTTTTTTTACTTCTTATCATAAATTATAGGAAACATTCTGATCCACAAACAGTTTAAAAACCATAGTAGATTTTTTTTGCAAAGAAATAAATTTTATTTATTTATTTATTTATTTTTATTTTTTAACTTTTTATGTTCATTTATTGGTGCATTGTAAATTATAATTATACATTTTGATATATGTCAGGGTATGAACATCATACATGCACACATTGCACATTTAGCCCTCCCTCCAATCCCACCCTATTCCCTCCCCCATAGTAGATTTTTGAAGCAGAAGATGAACCCTCCCATTTTTCTTTCCCCCCTTCATTAAATGCTCTTTTCTCTCTCTATCCACATTGCCATTTCAGCATGCCTCACTTTCAAAAAATGTTATTCAGTAAAATTATATAATGCATCAACTTACTGGTGGCTATAGCCCACTTCTATTTCACTTTCATTACAAATTTTTATTAGCTATAAAAGAACAGCCTACTCAATTTCAAGCAAATTTTGATAATATATTTTGTAAGAACTCTTAATAAATATACATGCTGCAGGTATACTAGGCTGGAGGCTTTATGCCCTCAGAATTCCAGGTGTTCATCACAACAACTTTTAAATTACTAACTTATACTATAATGAGATGAAAATTTCTAAAGAAAATGCAAATGCTTTCTCTTCCAGAGAGTCTGCTTCTCAGTATATACCCTGGGGAAAAATATGTGTACATGGGCATGTCTACTGCTAATATATAGTTTATCACAGAAGACAATATGTAAACGAATAGCCAGCACAGAACTGATTATAATAGCAAAAATATATGTTATCATCTATCTAGCAATATGAACTATTTATTAAATTGAATACTATTCATAGATAAGAATAGTAAGGTGTGGGGGATGGTGAACCATGCCTGCAATCCCAGTACTTGGGAGGCTGAGACAGGAGGATTGCAGGTTTGAGGTCAGTCTCAGCAATTTAGTGAAATCCTTAGCAACCAAGCAAACCCTGCTTTAAAATAATAAATAAAAAAGACTGAGGGTGTAGCTAGGAGGTAGAACACCTCTGGGTTCAGTCCTCAGTAACACACACACACACACACACACACACACACACACAGAGCAATGGAAAACGAAGAATAGCAAATAAGATACAATCAATGCATTAACATGAAGATTTCCAAAATTTATTTATTTGTTTATTTATTTATTTTTTGCAGTACTGGGGATTGAACCCAGGAGCATTTTACCTCCAAGCTACATCCCCAGCCCTATTTTTTATTCTTTATTTTGAAATAGGGTCTCACTAAGTTGCAGAGGGCCTCACTAAGTAGCTGAGGCTGGCTACAAACCTGCGATCCTCCTGTCTCAGCCTCCCAAGTACTGGGATTACAAGCGTTTACAAGCGTGCACCATCACATCTGGCCAAAATTTATTTTTAAACACAAAACAAAATAGAAGAAAATTCTGTGCAGTATGATATCTATATAAACACACTTCAGAGAGCAAAGCTATTTTATGGGTTTATGTATTTTGTGTATGTGGGGTGTATATATACATATACACTTTGTGTATTATGCTGTGTGTCTAGTCCACTCAATAAATAGTTTTTGAGGTTACAGCTTTTATAAGTCACTTTTCAGCCAGGTGTGGTGGAGCTCGCTTGTAATCTCAGAATTTGGGAGGCTGAGGCAGGAGAATTGCAGGTTCACAGCCAGCCTCAGCTACTTAGTGAGGCCCTCTGCAACTTAGTGAGACCCTGTTTCAAAATAAAGAATAAAAAATAGGAGTCCAGGATCAAGTGTTGCCAGTGACCTCTGTGTAGAGGAAATAGGCGGGAGGTTGGAATGGAGATGTTTAACTTTCTATGTATGTCTGAGTGACTGTTTTCTTCCTGTAGAACCATATTCATTGATTACCTGTGTAAATAAAGCTAGATGTCTGTATTTTACGTTTAGAAGAGGAAGTATAGTAGATTCCAAAGTACAATGAGTGGGTAGCAAGAGTAGCATCTGAAGACATCGTTAGAGATACAAATATTGACACTTCCCACTCCGTGGGAAGAGATTTCAGTTATCATCCACCCATGACCAACCGCTTCCTCTTGGCCTCCTTTTTGCACTCTGAGCAGGGCAAAAAATAGAGCTATTTTTCCTTTTCTTCATTCATTGGGATCTGAGTACTTTAAACAGGGAAACAGAGAGACCTCTGAGAGAACATGGTTCAACTGCAAATTATGGAAAAAGACATGACCTTTTATAAAGATGAAGAAAATGAGAACGATCACTACCTCCTTAGAATAGACACATTAAAAAGAGGGGATTAACATAACAAAAGAAAAATGTCCCTGCAAATAACTGGCAATAGTTTTTTTGAAAATCCACCATAAATACTATATTGAATTAAATATGTAAGGCATACATACCCAAGGGTAAAGAACACAATACAAACAAAACAAAACATATAATCCTGAGATTTAGAAAGATTTCCCTGAGATGAAAAGTATGATCACAGAGCTTACAAAGTAGATTAATACACAGAAGACTGGATGAAGACCAAAATAGTGAATTACAAAATAAATTTTAAAAACTATCTCAAACTCAGAAGCACACAAAGCAAACTTTTTTTAAGAAGCAGAATTTGTAAGAATATAAAATATAAAATAATTATGAGATATAAGATCATAAGATAGAAACAATGAAAGGAGAAAGGACATCATATAAAAAATCAAATATGTTAGAGATAAAACCTCATTTCGGCAGGAAAACAGAGAAACATGTCAGTACATGTAGATGTAACTTTTTATAAAGAACTTCATTGTACTTCATAATTTGAATTTATCATCATCTTTTAATAATTTCCCACTTGGGGATTGTGTTAGCTTTCTGTTACTATAACAAATACCTGAGATAAATCAACTTATAAAAAGGAGGGGTTTATTTTAGCTTACAATTATGGAGATTTCAGTCTATAATTGATTTGTCCTATTGCTCTGAGCCTGTGGTGCTACAGCTGAAGAGAAAGAGACACCATGTCCACAATCCCTTTCACAGACCCAGTAACCTAAAAACTCCTCCTACTATACCCTACCTCTTAAAGATTCCACTACCTCCCTGTAGTGCCACAGGATGGGAACTAAGCCTTTAACTCATGGGCCTGTGGGGGCCACTTTTCTAAACCATAGCTGGTGTTTCCAAGGTGTCTGTGATACAATGTCAGTAAGGCAAGACAGTCTCTGGCAGTGTTACAGGAAAGGCTGGAGTGATAACAGGTCTATCCCCAAGAGTCAGTAGGAAGGGATGGTAAAATAGGCCAGGGCTGACAGACATGAAGGCCTTTCCAATGTTCAGGAAATGGTGGTACTGATGAGGTCAAAGAAAAAGTATCATTCGGTACTCTTTGACAAAATGCTTATTAAACATTTGCATTATTCGATTTGTGCAGATAAACACCAAATACTAATAAAAAGAAAGTCCTAAAGGCCTTCATTTTTAATAAAATAAAAATAAATAAAAAGTACACCATTTAGTAAGCTACAAAGGCACTTTGCATAAATGCTTTTAGGAAAAAAATATATTGGCATAGAACTGAATTCAAGCAACAGAATTTAGTTCTTTTTAATGTTTCTCCCAACCTCATATTTTAAGAGAAAATTCTCCACATGTAATAAATATGTGCTAAAATGTATCATTACTTTGTGTGATGATTTCATATTTATATTTCATTTTGGTCTTTTGATATATTTGTCACTGTCATTGCAAATATCTTTGAAGAGGAAATAAGTTAGGACTTCCAGGGTAATTTCTGTACATATTCCTTCTGATATGAAGGAAACAAAATATAACTGGTATTTTTTACCCCCATACAACAGACTTGTACCTTACCTTTATTTCTTTTTTACCAGAATAACATTGACATGTATCTATTTTACCTTTACTGGTTCATTTGGCAATAACAAATTCACAGGGTATTTTTAAAATATCTTTTTTGATTCTGCATATAAAAATAATTTAGCTTATTACCAATGTATACTTATAAAATGTTGTTATCCATAAGAATAATACTGCATTTTAGTAATATTTTGTCATCTGTTATTTTAAAGCTCACATTATAAGCAATATATAATAATATAATGCGAAGCAGTTTTTACTGCTTTTTATTTTATTTTATTTTGCCATACTGGGGATTGAACCTAGGGGGCGTTTTACCTCCGAGCTACACTCCCGGATCTATTTTTTATACTTTATTTTGAAACCGGGTCTCACGAAGTTGTGGAGGGCCTCACTAAGTAGCTGAGGCTGGCTGTGAACCCAGATCCTCTGGTCTCAGCCTCCCAAGTACTGGGATTACAAGCGTGCGCCACCACGCCTAGCTTGGTTTTGATTTTTGAATTTGCATCTTCACATATGAAATTCCCTAAATATGACATTCCTATTCAAAAAACTCTAATCATTTTTTTTGCAAGTAGGGGTTAATAAAAATATTTATAATTTTCATAAGCCCAAAAAAGTGAGAATCCATACTTTCATGCTTACTGTGGCAGCAAGGTGCAAAATATTAAAACTTTGAAATATGTAAAATTAAAATAGTCATAGGACTAAAGTGGTTGAGGGACTGCTTTCAAATTTATTGCTTAAGAGGAAACAACCTTAAGTGTCTATCAACAGATGAATACAAAAACAAAATGTATTCTATACTTACAATGGGATATTATTCAGTCTTAAAAATGAATGCTCTCCTGACACATAACTCGACATGGGTGATCCTTAAAGATAAAATGCTAAGTAAAGTAAGCCAAACATAAAGGCACAGGTATCAGGAGGTATTTAGCATATGCAAATTCATAGAACTAAAAGTACGTATGTAAGAAGTTACCTGGGATGAAAGAAAAGAGAGTTGGTTGGGAGTTGTTGCTTCATGGTTATGAGGTTTCTGTTTGGGATGGTAAAAGGGTTTGGGGGATGAATGGTGCTGGGGGTTGCGCAGCACTCTGGATGTAACTAATGCCACTGAATTTATACTAAAACATGATTAAGGTGGTGAGTTTTATGTTATGTTTATTTTAATTATTTATTTTTTTTATATGTGCTTTTATTGGTGCATTATAGTCTCACATTACAATTCACATTTATGTATATTTTATGACCCACACACCAAAGAAATAAAATGAGATTTTAAGTAATTACATGCAAATTTGGCTTTCATATTTGGAATAAAAACCAGGGATAGGAGAGATACTATATTTATTGATGCAAATATAGTTACTGTGTATATGTATTAGATATAGTCACTCTTGAAATGATCTAAGATAAAGCTGTAACAGCTCTGATAAAATTCAGAACCTATGCATCTGAAATCCTTAGGCCACTATGAGAGAAGTGGAATAATTTTCATCACAGAGATATTGGGGAAATTATTACAAGTAAGTACTGTCACTTCTCACACAACATATGTTTGAAATAAGCCACCTACTAGCATTTTGTGATTCTTGGAATTTTTCAAGTTTGTCAAACAAGACTGAATGGAAGTTTTAGATATACAATAATCTACTTTTAGTAAAAATTATTAGTCTTTCCTGGTTTCTTATCTTTGTATTGTATCTAGAAATGCCTTTGCTACTTGAAGAAAAATTTTAAATCATATTTTATTTTAAATTTTTTTTTTGCGGTACCGGGGATTGGACGCAGGGGCGTTCTACCTCCGCGCTACACCCCCGGCCCTATTTTTTTTATGCTTTATTTTTGAAACCAGGTCTCACGAAGTTGCAGAGGGCCTCACTAGGGAGAGAGAGAGAGAGAGAGAGAGAGAGAGGGAGAGAGAGAGAGAGGAGAGAGGAGAGATCGCGCGAGGTAGAACGCCCCTGCGTCCAATCCCCGGTACCGCAAAAAAAAATATTTATATTTTATAGGCTGTTATGGTCTTATGTTTTCTTCTGATCTTTTTGTCTCACTATTCTGAAAAATTTTGAGACAACACCACAGCACCTAAATTACTAAAAATTGGGCATACGTTTATTTAATTACTTTATTTCAAATTAATTTTACGATTATACCCATTATTTTACAGCTTTAAACCATTTTATGAGACTTGTCTTCCCCCATCTTTCAAAAAACTGTTGCAATTTTCACTATAATTGCACTAGCCTATGGATTAATTTAGAAAAATTCATTTTCATTTCCTTTAGCTTGTCCTTTTTGTTATTTACCTCAAAAGCTCTACGTAATCTGCTAAGTAACACAGTTCTGCCTTGATTGGTTAGTTTTAAATGTCATCCATTTACTTTCCATTAGAGAAGGAAAGGCACTCTCTAGAGCTCCACTCCACCACATCCATCATCCTTCTCATTTCTATTCTCCTAATATTGTCATGAATAGTCATGACTTGCAGTGTCAATAATTGCTGTATACATTCTTATGAATATGTTAATGCCACTCTCATAGTTAAGACCTGAATGGATTGTTTTTCTTTTGTAATTAAAAAAATATTTGCTTGATTTTCAATGAACTTATTAATTTGAACTCAAACTCATAGATAGTTGCTTAAATCTATCTAGCTGTGGATGTTAAGACAAATCAGGTAAGCCGTGCACTGTCTCTTCCTGAAAGTCTCCCCTGAGCCCTGACCTGACTCAGTTGCTGCCTGTGCTGGTGCACATTTGATACTCTTATACCTCTTCTCTTTCCTCTGTGCCTTTCTTCTATGCTAGATATCCTGTTTTCAATGCAGAGTCTTCTTTTTGCTCATTGCTACCTTAAGGAGACAAAGCAAATAAAAATTAGCTTCCTGAGATGGGAAGGGGGTGTGTGGCAAGGAGAACATATGGAAAGAATACATTTTAAACTCTCAAATGCAGGAAAATGATAGGTAATTGTTAGTTTGGCTGTTTGGAAAGAAAATTAGGGGTTTCATATGATATCACCCCTTTTTGTGGTATTGAATATTGAACTCAGGGGCACTCTACTATTGAACTACACCCCTTGTCCTTTTTATTTTTTATTTTGCTAAGTTGCCCAGGCTTACCTCAAACTTGTGATCCTCCTGCCTCAGCCTCCCAAGTAGCTGGGATTACAGGTGTGCACTACCCTTCCTGGTTCCTTTGTAGTTGATTTTTTTTTCTTTTGGTGAAAAGTATTTTTTTTAATTTTATACTTTTATTGGTGCATTCTAGTCTCACATCATAGTGTAGTACATAGTGATAGTGACATACATGCACACAGCACTTGGCTCCCTCCCCACTCCCCCTTCCCCATACAAGATATTGAGATTGGCATTGGTACTTTCATATATGTACATAATGTCAGTGTTAATGAAGTGTTTCCTTCATTAACTCTCCCTTCCCCTACCATCCTCCCCAAGACTACCTACTGACCACCTCCCTCTTTCCACTGGAGTTTCTCCTCCATTATCTAAAATCCCTCTTATACCCATTTATTCCCTAGCTTCCACATATGAGAGAAAAACATAGACCCTTCACTTTCTGTGACTGGCTAATCTCACTTAACATAATGTTCTCCAGGTCCATCCATTTTTTTCTGAAAATGACATAATTTTGTTCTTCTTTATTGCTGAGTAGAATTCCATTGTATGCATATCCCATAATTTTATAATCCATTCATCTGTTGATGGACACCTGGATTGGTTCCATAATTTGGCTATTATGGATAGTTTTTATTATTAAATGATGGTAAGGATATAGGTCAATCAGAATCAGAATTCTTATACACTTCTGGTGAAGGGAATGGAAATATTGTACAATCGCTTTGGAAATTATGTCGGCAATATTTAGTAGAATTGAAGATATCACATCTTTGACCCAACATTTTTACTATCTTATACATATCCAGTATCTAACGTGAAAAATGATGTCAGTAGAATAATTGTTGCATTGTAATTATACATCATAGTGAGTTTCAGAGTGACAAATAAATATATGCATGCAGCATTCATTGTGTCTTTTCCTATGGTGCCCATCCTGCTCTCTCACCCCCCATCCACACCTTTGTATTTTTAAAGCTGCTTGTCTATGGCCATAGAGCTTCCAGTGGTTTTTGAAAAGTCTGAAGCTAACATGACAAGTGATCCTTTCTGATTGCACATTTTATTCTTATTTTTATTGGAAAGCTGCTAGGTACCTCTATTTTCCCATTGTTGTAAAATTTCATAATAAAATTTCAGTGTTGAGAATCAATTTCCATCTATTGTGCTAGGCACACTTAGGGCCTAGCTTTGTATGTAAAATGTATTGTATTTTCTTTCTTTCTTTTTTTTTTTTTTGCGGTACCGGGGATTGAACACAGGGGCATTCTACCTCCGCGCTACACCCCCGGCCCTATTTTTTATACTTATTTTGAAACCGGGTCTCACGAAGTTGCGGAGGGCCTCACCAAGTAGAGAGAGAGAGAGAGAAAGAGAGAGAGAGAAAGAGCTGAGGCTGGCTGCATGCAAACCAGGATCCTCTGGTCTCCGCCTCCCAAAGTACTGGGATTACAAGTGTGCGCCACCATGCCCGGCATTATTTCTAGGAAAATTTCCTAGATTTATTTTCTGTCTTCTCTATTCTGTAATGATATTTTCTTTTCAAATTTGTCTTTTTGGATATTGAACCTCTTGGACTTGTCTTCTAATTTTCAAACCTTTCTTAACCTTTTATCGTTCTTTGCCATTTTTCTTCATTTTCTCTTTTTTAGTAAATCTCTTCTAACTTTTGTTCAAATTTCTGTCATAATGCTAAATTTCCAAAAGCTCACTTTTGTTGTCTGAATATTCCTTCCTTATAATATCCTAATCTTGTTTCATGGATATCATTTCTTATTTCTGAAAATAGTAATTGTAGTGGCTTTTGTGTCTGTCTGTGCATGTGCACAGTAGGGTTAATCCAGTAGGGTTCTATTTTCTTGATTTTCTTTCTTCTTCTTTGAGCTCTCAGGTTAGTTTCTTCTTGTTGTCAGGTTCTGCTCACTCTTGGTTGTCTGCTTCTATTTGTGAGAAATAAAAGCTGACTTAAGCCGGGCGTGGTGGCGCACGCCTGTAATCCCAGTACTTTGGGAGGCGGAGACCGGAGAATCCGGGTTCGCGGCCAGCCTCAACACTCTCTCTCTCTCTCTCTCTCTCTCTCTCTCTCTCTCCTTAGTG
>PVJS01001424.1:0-10858 GCA_004027185.1 Glis glis | reverse complement strand
TCTCTCACCCACTCTCAGCAGTGAAAAACTGGCTGCTATGTCTATTTGAATAAACTGGGCAGGTCCTTGTAGGGAGTCCAGCATAGTTTACTTGGTCTGTCCAGCAATGTGCTGGAGCGGGCTCATACCAGCACATGAGGGTCAAATGTTATCCTTTCAGAAATTTTGCAAGCCAGTTGTAGAATACTGTTGTTATTAAGAATTAAATACATAAACATGTAATTGAAACAATAAAATGGTATTCAATACCATTAAATAGTAAATAAATTAAATAATTAAAAAGGTAATAAATACTCAAAACTCACCCCTCATTAGTTTACTACAGTTTTCTAGTCTCTATGCTTTTGAGATTGTTTGGTACTATTGTGGAAATACCATTTAATGTACTCCTGTATATCTCTTTTCAACTCCATGCTTGTTGATGTCATCCTGTTAGCTTTCAGTCAGCTGTAGAAGGAGTATTTACATCACAGAAGTCAGAAAACTCTATAAATCAGCACTCACTTAAATTCTTTATTGTCTAGAGCCAATAAAATGTTGCGGAAAATGCTAGCAAAGCAGCTTAAGCTTAAGCAGCCTGGTTCCATAGTGGTTAGATACTAAATTGCAGAGAAGTGAAGAAACATTCTTCCAGTTCTTGAAAAACTGTTATTTGACTTCACCAGGAAGTCACCTACGTCACTGACAAACGAGTGAAATATCTACAGATGTCTTCATAACTTTGGTTTTATCTCATTCCTTAGGTAAACAAAGCTAACCAACATTCATGTTGGAACTATTTCAATTGCAACCTTAGATTGACAATAAATGCAGTGTTTGGGGAAATAGAAGATGACTGAAATCATTCTGTGAAAATTAATTGGCTCTATGGACTTTACAGGAAAGGGTATTATAAATTTCACTGTAATTTTTAAATTGTGCATTACCATCAGTAAAATTCATACTAAATTTTTCATTGTTCACAGAGACACTTATGAAACATATGCCAACCACTCCTAATTTAATCCTTCTGTTTCCATACACTATTACCATTCTAAATTGTTTCTGGTGCTCCACAGTCCAAAACACATGTCTTTAGCCATCTACAGCAGAACTTTGATCTTTTTAACAGAGTGTAGAAGTGGCAGTCTCCATCCAATTGAGAGTAGGGCATGTGAAATAGCATTAAAAAACTCAACCACTTCTCTTCGTTTTAGCTTTTGGGCTTCTCTATTACTATTTTTAAAATGGATGTGTCCTGGATGATCTACCTTATTTATCACTTTTTAATGTACTTTCCAACTTCTAGAATTTCATTGTCATTATCTTTTTCTTTGTTTTACCCTCCTATGAATATGTGTTATTTAAAATGCCTTTTTGTATTGGATTTCAGAAGGTAGTTACATTAGATGTGTTCAATCTAGCACATATACAGAAGTCCTGGGTACTACATTTTTCATCCACTGACTTGTAAGGCCATCTTTATTATGTATTATGCCAATTTATGTGGGCTAGTTTCTGAATTTCCTGCATCATTACCACAGATTTATTTATTTTGACTTTGTAATATGTCTCATTGTATGATAAAATGAGGGTCTTCTATGTTTTCAAATTGACTTAGCTCTTCATTAAATAACGTTTGAAGTATATTTTAGAAGTGCACTTTCAAGTTTCTCTTATACTTTGCTGTGATTTTCATTCATCTATCAACAAAGACAACTGATGTATTTACCCTGTCTAGGGATCCTACCACTAACTTGTATATAGATATATATCCAATTTCCTCAGGTCTTCTTTTATTTTCTTTATTAGAGTTTTGTAGAATAATTATTCTTTACATGGATGATTTTAGATAATACATATTTGGTAACCAATATAAATAGCATCTTAGTTTCTATAATAGTTTGAAATTTGGCTATTATTAGTCTATTATGAGTTTTTATATTGATCTCATACCCTGCCCCCTTGTTGGACTTGTTCTCTTTAGTTTTAATAATATCTATTAATTTTCTTGGGTTTTTAGTATTGGTGACATGATCTCATTGTATCAATTTAAAAAAACTTCTAAGATTTATTTTAGCATATATTTTATTAATCAATTGTTTATCAGTTTTCAGCCAAATATATTTAAATTTTAGGTATTTCTATTTTAGTTGATTTTAATGTTTTCTACTCTTACACTCTAATTTTATATCACACACATGCTTACTACTATGTTACTTTACTTGTGCTTTTAAAAATAATTTCTAGAATGGCTCATGGACTGTAAATGTCACATTATTTGAGTTTTCTTATTATTGTTATTTTGGTTCAGTATAAAATTTGGGTCATAACTTTCAGAATTCTATAGACTTACTCTTTTGTCTTTTCACTTTTATTTTGCAAGAAAACAATACATGACCAACTTGCTTTTCAATCCTCTGTGGGTAATTGAGTTGAAAAATGTATTATTGACTACTTCATAATGCAAGTAATATTGGAATATGCATACAGTGAATTACATAATGAACTTTCTTATACCTTCTGTTTAGCTTAAGGAATGAAATATTCTAAAACTTTGAGTCTTCATATTTTCCGTCAGTGACTCTCCCTGTGTACCACCAGAGCAAGGGGTAGCCAATGACTTGTATTTATTCTGTATTTTGTTATGAATTTTAGCTTTATAAAATATGTATGTATTGTAGAGGAATTTTTGCAGAAGCCTCCCCACCCTTTCCAATTTGTTTGTGTCTTCCTGAATTCACAATTTTGAATAGTCCCCTCTCATATAGGCTGTAGTTACCCATGTGACTTGCTCTGGCCAATGGCACAATAGCAAATGCTATGAGAGATTTGCAAAGTGCTGGAGCATGGGCTTGGTCTCTCAGTAACAAGTGATACTGGAACCTCCCTGTACTCTGGAACAAATCCTGACAAGCCTGCTGGGTGATGAAAGGTTCACAGTCCAGTTACCCCCTCACTCAAATTCATATGGATATTTTCTATATTTTACTTCTTTATTTTATGATAGGCTTTTTACATTTAGATCTTTGCTTTTTTATAATTAACAGATAGAATGTCCTATTTTCTTCCTATATGAATAACCTTGGAAATACTTACTGAATAAGATTGGAATACTTACTAAATATTCCACTGAACTCCAGGGAGCTACCATGACTTTTCTATCATATATCGAATCCCTATTTATTTTCTTTACTGCTTTCATTATTCTTTTTATCTGCCCTGTGTTAAAAAATGTTGTATTAATTATTCTATATTTATAATAAATATTAGTCTCTGATAAGGCAAATTTTATGTTGATCAATCTTCTTCTTGAATTTGCCACTTTCAAGATAAATTTTAGAATCTGCATGTCCAAAACACGGAGACTCAAATAATTATACCTATATTTTTTAGTACAGCCACTAGGTGACAACTGGTGCGTGGTTTTCTCTGGGAGGTAAGTAAAAGCTTTCATTTGAAGAGACAGTCACATGTTGCTTAATGACAAGGAGATGTTTAGGGAATGGCTCTGCTAAGCAGTGTTATTATGTCAACAACATAGAGTATACTTACAAGTCTAGATGGTATGCCTGACCACTCTGCTGGGCTCCATGGTATGGATGACATAGCCTGTTGTTTCTAGGGTGATGGTGAACAAAACAACAGGAGATTAAATCAAGCACAAGAGAAAAAGATGTAATCCAGAGATGCTGTAAATATGAGATATATGACACTGCTGCCAGCATAACATGGCATATTGTTTTTTTGTATAAAATTGCATTATCTTTATTTTGCATACTTTTAATTTCAGAACAAAATAAAACAAACACAATACACAACATCCAATCCTGCTGTCAAGCCAGGAATAGGACAGGGCTAGAGGGCCTTGTTTCCTATCTAAGACATAAGAACAGGAAAGAAAGAAAACCACTAGACATGAGCAGAGGGAGTGGGACAGGGCCATTCCAGGCTGCTGTGGGAGCCATGGGAACACTATACCAAGGGTGCTGGTTTCCTTGTGGAAACCCCTAGTCTACTTCTTCCATGCGAGATGAATCCTCATCACCCTCAAGGGGTGGGATCTCATCAGGAACAGCAGCACTGGGCTCCTCCGCTGTCACCTCATCTTCATAGATGCCTAGGCCTAGCTTGATCACGCGGTAGATGTAATTGGAGTGGGTCTGGGATCTTCAAGGGAGAAGCCGGAAGAGAGCAGCATGGTTTCAAACAGCAGCACCACCAGGTCCTTGATGGCCTTGTTGTTTTTGTCGGCCTTGGCCTTCTGCCGCAGAGTCTCCACAATGGGGTGGTCAGGGTTGATCTCCAGGTGCTTTTTGGCCATCATGTAACCCACCGTAGAGTTGTCTCAAAGGGCCTGGGCCTTCGTGATCTGCTCTGTGTTGGCCGTCCAGCCATAGGTGCTAGTCACAATGCAGCATGGTGAAGACACAAGCCTATTGGAAATTGTCACCTTCTCAACCTTCTTATCTAAGATTTCTTTTATGAGTTTGCAGAGGTTCTCAAACTTTGCCTTACTTTTCTCCATAGTCTTCTTTTCCTCCTCATCCTCGGGTAGCTCCAAGCCTTCCTTGGTCATGAATACCAGGCTCTTCCCATCAAACTCCTTGAGCTGCTGCACATAGTACTCTTCAATAGGCTCCGTCATATACATGACCTCAAAGCCCCATTTCCGCACACACTCCACAAAAGCTGAGTTGGCCACCTGCTCTTTGGTCTCACCAGTGATGTAATAGATGGACTTCTGAGTTTCCTTCATGAGAGAGACATATTGTGACAAGGAGGTCATCTCATCTCCAGACTGAGAGGTGTGATAGTGCAGCAGCTCAGAAAGCTGTCACCGGTTAGTAGAGTCCTCATGGATTCCAAGCTTTAGATTTTTAGAGAAAGCCTCATAGAATTTCTTGTAGTTCTCTTTGTCTTCTGCCAGCTCAGAGAAGAGCTCTAGGCACTTCTTAACTATGTTTTTGAGGATGACTTTCAAGATTTTACTCTGTTGCAGCATGTCTCGGGAGATGTTAAGAGCAAGTGCTCAGAGTCTACTACACCACGGATAAAGTTGAGATACTCAGGTATCAGCTCATCACAGATGTCCATGATGAACACACGACACACATAGAGTTTGATGTTGTTGTTCTTCTTCTTGTTCTCAAAGAGATCAAAGATGAACAGCAATGCTCTGAACTCCAACTGGCCTTCTACAGAGAAGTGCTTGACTGCCAAGTGGTCTTCCCAGTCATTCTCCATATTCCTCCTGAGTGATGTCATGAGGGTTTCTGGTCCAAATGGGCTTGCTCTTGTTCAGTTCTTCCTGATCAACGTATTTCTCCTTAATCTTCTTGGTTTTCTTTTTCTTATCCTTACCGGTGTCATCTCCTCATCTGAGCCCACATCTTCAATCTTGGGCTTCTCCTCATTGTCTTTGTCTTCCTCTTCTTTCTCACCTTTTTCTTCCTCTGCCTCATCATCACTGATTTCCTTCTCTTGTTCCTTCTCCAGATAGAGGGTGATGGGATAGCCTATGAACTGCGAGTGCTTCTTTACCACTTCCTTGACCCGCCTCTTTTCCAAGTACTCTGTCTGGTTTTCTTTGAGGTGGAGAATCACTTTGTTACCCCGGCCAATTGGCTCACCATGATCATACAGTGAAGGACCCTCCAGCTGAAGACTCCCAGGCATACTATTTTTTTTTTTTTTTTGCGGTACCGGGGATTGAACCCAGGGGTGTTCTACCTCCGCGCTACACCCCCAGCCCTATTTTTTTATACTATTTTTTGAAACCGGGTCTCATGAAGTTGCGGAGGGCCTTGCTAGGTAGAGAGAGACAGACAGACAGGGAGAGAGAGAGAGATAGAGAGAGAGAGAGCTGAGGCTGGCCACGAACCCGGATCCTCCAGTCTTCGCCTCCCAAAGTACTGGGATTACAAGCGTGCGCCACCACGCCCGGCCCCAGGCATACTATTCATCATCATTGTGCTTTGTGATCACAACCACTTTCTCTGCCACCAGGTAGGCAGAATAAAATCCAACACCAAATTGCCCAATCATGGAGATAGCAGCACCAGCCTGAAGAGCCTCCGTAAATGCTTTAGTACCAGATTTGGCAATGGTTCAGTAGTTATTTCTGAGGTCAGCCTTGGTCATGCCAATGCCTGTGTCCACCAAAGTCAGGGTACGTTCCTGAGGGTTGGGGATGATGTCAATGTTCAGCTCTTTACCACTGTCCAACTTGGAAGGATCTGTCAGGCTCTCATAGCAAATCTTGTCCAAGGTATCAGGAGCATTAGAGACCAACTCCCGAAGGAAAATATCTTTGTTGGAATAGAAAGTGTTGGTGATGAGAGACATGAGCTGGGCAATTTCTCCCTGAAAGGCGAAGGTCTCCACCTCCTCCTCTCCATGGTGCACTTCCTCCGGCATCTTGAAGAGAAAGGGCTGCAAGAACAACGGAGCAGGGTGGGCCCGAACTGTGTCCTACTGGCTGGAGACACCTAGGCTGCACAGGGCAACTCAAGAGCATGGCATATTGTTTTACAGCAGAATCTTTTTTTTTTGTAAGTAGGAGTGAACTTTAAAATAACAAAAATAGAATAGTATAGTCAATATACCAACCGGTAATAGTCATTTGTAATCATTATCAAACATTGTGTGAGCTTCATAATGTATGTGCTATGCTTTGTAGGCTGGCAGTGCAGTTGCTTTATTACAGTAGCATCATCACACTCTTGTGAATAATGTGCCGCACTGTGATGTTATGTCACTGGGCAATTGGAAATTTTTCAGCTCCATTATAAGCTCATGGGACCATCATCATATACGCAGCCCATTACTGACTCTAACATCATTAGGTACATGACTGTATTAAATTTGAGATGCCTATTAGACACCCAAGAGGAAATATCAAGTAGTGCACTTACAAGTGCAGAGCTCAAGAAAGAGGATAAAGCTAGAGTCTGAGGGTGAGCAAGAGTGAGGTGTGCATGTGCTCACTCAGGGAGTGAGACTGGAAAGAGGAAACAAAGTGTTGGGTGTTATTAGTGAGCCAAAGGACAAGTGGAATGAAGAATGAATGTCTTTAAACAAATAAGAAGCAAAGTTACTCAACACTGAGATGGAGGCTAACAAAACCAAACAAAGCAAAACAAACGAACAACAACAAAAACCCCAACCAGAACCATCATGCCAAATTCTAATAAAAACACCCATTGGATGTGGGGATGTTGGGATTTCATTGGACATGTATTGACTACATGGATTGTGATTAATCCTTACAATGTTGAATCAGTAAACATGAATATGGCACTGTTTTCTATTTGATTAGTTCTTCATGGATATTCTTTAGTCTAGTTTTGTATGTTTCCTCATAAGTCATGCATCTATTTTGTTATCTATTACAAGTATTTTTATTGTTTTGAATAATACATTTTTTGTGGTACTGGGGATTGAACCCAGAGACATTTTACCTTCAAGCTACACCTCCCAACATGATTTTATCTCTTATTTGGAAATAGGGTCTCACTAGGTTGATTAGAGTCTCACTACTTGCTGAGGCTGTCCTCCAACCTGCCATCCTCCTGTCTCAGCCTCCCAAGTACTGGGATTACAGGCATGCAACACCACACCTGGCTTGAATAATACATTTTAAAACTACATCCTATAGCCACCTCTTGCTTGTGTATAGAAATGCACTTGATTTTGATATTTGATTTTATATCTATAGTCTCAATGAACTTCCTATTACTTCCAATAATCTGTGGTTTGGGGGTTACTCTATGTAGATAACAATGTGCCCTGCAAACGGCAGCTTGATATCTTTCTTTACATTTCTGCATAGTTCTGCTCATTTCTGTTTCATTTATTTTAAAGCTATGTTACTAGGTCCATATTGTCAGGTCTTAGGAGTGTGACCATACAGACAATGTAGCTTTGCAATTCACATCACCCAATAAAATGTCATTTACCTTTGATCTCTGGTAATTAGAAAAAGTGAAGGAAGGTTTTAAAATAGACTAACATAGTGTATAGCTAAGTTGTTTCTAATCAGGTAGTGTTACTACCTGGATGAAAGTTTAGAAATTCTAATATGATGTGAAAATAACTTATGACTCCACTCCTAAATTGCAGGCTCGGCGATCGCTGCCTGGCTTTTGTTCTGGAACACTGTTATAGATGATACGTAGGACTCTGCATTTTATCAATATCACAGATGAGAATCTGGCTAGTTGCTCAGCAGGTATTTCAGGTAATTAAAACACTTCTTCAAGCTGAGAAGGCAATAACAAAAACGTTTCAAAGATTGTTCTAAACAGTCTGAGGTGAGATAATTGTTTCCTTAGAGAATTAGCATCTTTTATCTCAGAGAAGATTTGGCATTACTTATAAATGGAATTATTTATAATTGTTTCTTAATATTGTTGCATTAGGTCGGAAAGCCACTTTTTTGTTTTGTTTAAGAGAAGCAGAACTATTAGAGTAATACATTGTCCTTGAAATTGCAATTGTAAAACGTTTGATGAGGTCATTGATTTAGATGTCTGATTTTAAAATGAAATGTTATTATTACATATACAGTGTTAGAGTATTCAAGAGATTTTAAGAATTGCCACAATGATCATAATTTAATTCATTATATTTGCAAAACTTCTTTAGGTATTCAGTAATGTTTTTCAAATAGATGATTGAATTAAAAGAGATGAGTGAATTAATACAAAGGGAATTAATAAAAGGGGGTGAATATATTAAATTTATAAATATAGGTTAAGAAGCTAGATTTAAGGTGTTTAATATGGTAAGTTGGAAAAAATGTTTTTATTATGTCCTCTGGTCTCCTGTGCAGCCAATTTTCCTCTGATTCTAGACACAATTCCGAACCCTCTGCTGGTTGGTGGGAACCACATGATCAGTTCTGGCCATTGGTACAACGTCCATGCCGAAGCTTTTTATTGATGGTGTGACACATTCCAGTGTTCTCTTCCCTTGCTACAACACACCCCAAAGCTTCTTGCAGACAGGTCAACACTAAGAAATGGAGATACCACCCACCTGGGGTCTCTGAGTAACTAGAGAGTATAGAAGTCTGTACTGACTTAAGTTGGACATATAATGTCAAGAAGAAATGATTCCTTCTTTGTTTAAGCCAGTGGAGTAGGTTTTCTTTGTTACTGCAACATAATTCATCCTATTCTAAAAACGATTGTTATCAAGGGATATCAATAGGAGGGAGAGCAAGGATGGAAAGATGTGACTTTTGCTCAGTGGTTAGGAGGCAGGTGGAGGGAAAAATTACATTCAGGCGGGAAAATTGGTAATACATGTTAAGTCTCCAAAATATTTGCTACAACTTTCAAGTGTAGTAGTTTAAGAGGCATGACATGTGCTTATCACATTTGTATCTGCAGAGGAAGAGGCTGTAAAACTGCATTATGTAAAACTCAGCTTTGAGATAAAGACGAATTCAAGGTTATTATCTATAGGATGATTTTGAACACTCCTGTTGCATCCCTGAGACCCTTTTTGGGGGTGGTCTGCAAAGAAAAAAACTATTTTCATAATAATAGGAAGACACTGCGTTCTTCAGTCTCATTGTCTCACACGTGTATAAGCTAAAAAAAAATATGTTAACATGATTTCAAACTTCACATTGCAAGTAACCTTTAAGAAACTACCACTTGTTAAGTATCAAAGAATACCCAGAGTTATTCGAAACGACTATTAATATTCTTCTCCATTTTCCACCTATATAGATATGTGATACCTAATTCTCTTCACATATCTCGATCAAAACAATGCAGGGCAACAGATTGAATACAGAGCAGATGCAGGAACCCCTGTGGACTATGGCAGAGTTTCACCTGTTCCTCAGTATCCAGTCCCCTCTTCTACCTCAGTAACAGTGGAATCAACTGGGTGTTTTTCAGGTAATTAATTTATGACTAATTTAGGCAGTTTGACTAAGTTATGGACAGTGAGGTATGAGAAGAAGTAACGTGATTTTGGTGAATTACCTTTAAGTGGAGAGGCTGTTCTCTTGTCCTTCCTTTTCTTTTCTCTGTTAGCTTGAATACAGATGTGATAGACCTCCTGCACCCATTGTATACCCTCCTCTACACTGTGGACCTTGAAGTTACTTACTTAAAAAGATTAAACCTTAGCTAGCATGGTGGTGCTTGCCTGTAATCCCAGTACTTGGGAGACTGAGACAAGAGGATTGTAGGTTTTCAGTCAGCCTCAGAAATTTAGCAAGACCCTCGGGAACTTAGTGTGACCCTGTTTCAATATTTAAAAAAATTTAAAAAGGGGGGGTGGCATTGGGGGTGTGGCTCAGAATTAGAATGCCTCTGGGTTTAATCCCTAGCACCAAACATAATAAATAAATAAATAAATAATAAAACCTTGTGAATTTTACTTATGTTAATTTGATTATTCTGTAATTATTCTCTAGCAGGCAGCTACAACTAATCCCAATATAATTTCCATTAAAGTGTTACACTTACCTTTTGTTTATAAAACATTTTCGTAATAAGCAAATTTAAACAACCACAGGTACATGTACACACATGTACACACACAACTTTAGGCTTCGTAGAAGATCTTCTAAAGCAATAGCCAACATTGATAATAAAGTAAGTTCCTTGCTGCTACTTGCTGAACAGGATATACAGGGAAGTCCTTATAAATAACAGTTCAATTTCAAATCAATTAACTGCCCCTCCATTTTTCTATGTGGGTCTCCAGTATGAAACCAGTTTGCCTCCTCTGCCCACAGCATCTTAATATGCCTGGCACCCTCCTGGGTCATTTGGTGTGCTTCTATTTTATAGGCTCTGGAAACAGCTTCTTGTATCTTTTCAGGTAGTTCTTTTTTTTTTTTTTTTTTTTT
>PVJS01001423.1:13628-98355 GCA_004027185.1 Glis glis | reverse complement strand
AGAGATATAGCTCAGTGGTAGAACACCTTTGGGTTTAATCCCCAGTATTAACACACACACACACACACACACACACACACACACACACACACACCCTCCAAAAATTCTAAGAGAAAATCAATCAAATGAGCTATTTACACATTAAAAACATAAGAAATATATTTAAATAGACAATCTAATGAGATTTGCTACCTTAGCATTTATGGCTAGCCTATACGTAGTCTTTATTTAGCACACTATTAAGACATGGTTTAAGCCGGGTGTGGTGGCGCATGCTTGTAATCCCAGTACTTGGGAGGCTGAGACCAGAGGATCCAGGTTCGTGGCCAGCCTCAGCTACTTAGTGAGGCCCTCTGCAACTTAGTGAGACCCTGTTTCAAAATAAAGAATTAAAAAATTGGGCTGAGGGTGTAGCTCGGAGGTAGTATGCCCCTGGGTTCAATCCCCAGTACCGCAAAAAAAAAAAAGACATGGTTTATACACTGTTATACTCCCCCCCCACACACACACACAATACTGGGGATTGAACCCAGGGGTGTTCTAACTCCAAGCTACACCCCCAGCCCTATTTTTCATTCTTTATTTTGAATAAAGAATAAGGTCTCACTAAGTTGCAGAGGGCCTCACTAAGTAGCTAAGGCTGGCCCAAACCTGCAATCCTCCTGTCTCAGCCTCCCAAGTACTGGGATTACAAATGTGAGCTACCACACCTGGTTTATCATTGTTATACTTTTGCAAACACCTTAAAATAAGCATTCAATCTCAATGCTTACCCATATTACTTAAAATAGTTTAAAGGGTCCAGGTGTGGTGGTGTACACCTATAACCCCATTACTTGGGATTCTGAAACAGTAGGATCACAGGTTCAAGGTCAGCCTCAGCAATTTAGTAAAATTCTGTTTCAAATTTTAAAAAATAAGGCCTGGGGATGTAGGTCAGTGGTAGAGCCCTTGCCTAGCATGCACAAGACCCTGGGTTCAATCCCTAGTATTGCAATAAATAAATAAAATCACTAAGATTTTTTTTAAATAAAAAGGGCTGGGGGTGTAGCTTGGAGGTGGAATGCCCCTGGTTTCAATCTGCAGTACCCCACCTCCAAATATATGAAGAATCAGATCTCCTGTCAATGCTTTCAATGTGACATACTTTGAAACAATATAATACAAGTTTTGGTTTGCAATAGTTTGGTTTCTGCCAATTGTACATGTGTGATATGCATGCCTTATAATAATTATTATTTCAGCATCTTCTAGGGTGAAATTTTTGATGAACCCAGATGAATTTTAAATAAGTTTTAAGCCGGGCATGGTGGCGCACGCTTGTAATCCCAGTACTTGGGAGGCTGAGACAGGAGGATCCAGGTTCGTGGCCAGCCTCAGCTATTTAGTGAGGCCCTCTGCAATTTAGTGAGACCCGGTTTCAAAATAAAGAATAAAAATTAGGGCTGGGGGTGTAACCTGGAGGTAGAATGCCCCTGCGTTCAATTTTTGGTACCACCAAAAAAAAATAATAATTTTAAGAGCATAAAATGTACAGCAATCCCACAAAGAATTCCCTCCCAGATATACCGTGAAGCAGAGGCAACAAGGCTTAAGTTGTTCTCCCTGGCTCTCTATTCCCACCCACCCACCCTCATTATAAAAAATGAGTTAACTGCCAATCTGAAGGGAAGCTAGGGGAGGAAATTTTGGGTTTCTCTTTTACTACATACACAGCCTATTTTACTTGAATGAATGAAATGTACCGGTCAGAACATCAGGATGACATGTTTCATACAGTCAGTAGTACTATATCTAAACCCATGCATTATAACAATTCCTAAACATCATTAGAGACCTACAGATGGGAGGATGAGAAAGAGAGAGGAATTGCCAAATCGCAAAGAATTCCTTACATCTTACATTTACATTTTTTCTTGTATATAATCTAAGAGTTGATCATTGTTTCCATATTGCTAATAATCCTTTGTGATATATTTTGAAGGTCAAAACACCAAGTTAATTTTTATTATAAATCTTAGCCTTTTTTCTCATGTGTAAAATAAGAATTCATTTCACAAGGGAAACATGGAGTCCCCTTCAGGGAAAATAAATGTTCACTTGTCCAAGCTGGACCCAACCCCACTGGAGCATTAGGATCAATTTTAACCACTCCGTTTTCAAGAGCCACGGTTACAAATGCACACTCAGAACAGTCAGGAGGCCAAAACAAAGGGGATGGGAGGAGGCTGAGGCTGGCGACATCTTGCCCTGGGGAGAAGAGGACCTTCCCTGACAACTGGTGTGTAAACGTTTGAAGCACTATTTTTCAGAAGGAGTAGACTGGCCTTGTGTTGCTCCTGAAGCCTATCCAAGATCATAGCCAGAGGGTACAGAAGGCAAATTGTCACAACATCAGGACAGGCCTCCAGACAATTAGAGCTGTCCAACGTGGATCTGCATGCCTCCTGAAGAGGTGACATGGCCATCTTCAGAAATATTGTCAAAGATCTCATTTTGTTGGGCGGTCAGACTAGAGATGGGTATTTTTTTCCAAGAGCCTAGGATTGTCTTGCCTGAATTCCTCTTCAAGGATCCCCTTGTTGATGGCTTGTCTGTCCGTTTTCTGTTACTAGGTTTCCCTGTGGTCTCTGCTCATGACTCTGGTGGTCCTTTTCATAATGACTGGCACTATGTTAGGACCCGAACTTCTGGCAAGTATCCCTGCAGCTGTTTATGTGGTGGCCATTTTTATGCCTCTGGCAGGCTACGCCTCAGGCTACGGCTTAGCTACTCTCTTCCATCTTCCACCCAACTGCAAGAGGACTGTGTGCCTGGAAACAGGTAGTCAGAATGTGCAGCTCTGTACTGCCATTCTAAAACTGGCTTTCCCACCACGCCTCATAGGAAGCATGTACATGTTTCCCCTGCTTTACGCCCTTTTCCAGTCTGCAGAAGCCGGGATTTTTGTTTTAATCTATAAAATGTATGGAAGTGAAATATTGCACAAGCGAGATCCTCTAGATGAAGATGAAGATACAGATATTTCTTATAAGAAACTGAAAGAAGAGGAAATGGCAGATACCTCCTATGGCACAGTGAGAGCTGATAATTTAATAATGATGGAACCCACCCAGACTTCTCTCTAGACATGGAGACAGACAGGAGCTTCTCTATCTTGCTGAAATAGTGCTTCGTATTTATGGCCTGTGGTAGTGCATATGGTTTACATAAAGGATAACAATTGGTTCATATCACATGTAACAATTTTGATCTTCCCATTGTAAAGTTGCATTGCTGTATTAACCAAATGTTTTCATGAGTTACAAATCAGTGTCATAATATCATTTGCACCAGAGTCAGCAACACCGTAACTGCTTAAACATGCTTTTTGGTTTTCAACATTATCAATTTCTATGACTGTTGCACACTTAGAAACTTCTGTATCAGAAAACAGGGTTTGGAAATGTAGAATTTTGGTGCACTATCTTATACGAGTAAAAACAAGGTATGTGTAAAAGCATAATTGAGTTTAATGTAATTGTAAAACAAAAAAAGTGTGCTTGCTCAACTTATAAATACCTAACAATGTTGAATTTTGACCTATACTCAGAAGAGTCCAAAATGGGCCAATGAGGCAGTGAAATATAGTATTTTATTGTCAAACCAGTATCCAATCAGAAAATTTTATTAATGTATTTGATTATTTGATTTGGTATCTATTTATTGGTAATGAACCACCATTTTTCTAGCACATAAGGCATTTTCTTTTCAGTTGGTTTTTCTGCATTTATGTAAGGACATCCCAAATCAATTTACCTTTGGTGGAATGGTTTGGTTAAGAACTTGTGTAGAACTACTGGAGAAGAGCAAACCGGTACCTCCGGGTGACCATTAATGGGAGTGGGGGAGAACGTGTTCTGAGGGAGAAAACAATTAGCCTAGAATTAGATGCCCTAGGGTGCTTCCCGGTACATTCACTGAAGGGACTCAGTGGGTAGAAGTCTGCAAGCAGCTGAGAGAATTAAAGTAGCATCTGAGATAATAGCCCCAAAGCATTTTGCTCCCTAGCCAGAGGCACCTGCCTGGCCTCCCGTGGCCTTCCCGGCGGCCCACCTGCTACAATCCGGGCCGAGGACCACCTGGCGCCGCTAACCCCGGTGAATCTCTGTTACTGGCCTTGTCCACACCTCGGCGTGTTCGCTTACAAGCTGGTATTTTCATCGCAAGGGAATTCCTCTTTCTGGATCATCTAGGGGTGTCGGTGCCGACCCGCGCGTGGTCGGGAGGGTCGGTCCGCGGGGACCCGCGGCTGGAAGGGCGCGCAGGCGGCTGGGGCGGAGGGCCGCTCCGGCCGGCGCCCCGGGCGAGCCGCCTATTTAGGGCGCGGCAGCCGGCAGGGGCGGTCGGGGCCGCGTTTGCCGCAGCCTTGGGCGCCGAGGTGCTGGACGCCGGCCGACATGTACCCCTTCCTGCTGGCGGCCAAGGGCAAGGGCGGGGAAGGCTGGCGGCTCCGCGGCGGAGGCTGCCCGCCTCCCGGCTCCGTGCCGCTGTCTTCCGAGGCCGGGGCGGCCCCGTCCTTTCCCGGCTACGGGCTGCTGACGGCCGCCGAGTACTTGGACGGCGGCCCGCGGGCGCCGTTCGCGGGGCTCCTGTCGCAGGGCGGGCTCGGGCGGCCGCGCGGGGCCGGCAGCCGCGACGTGGCGGTGCAGGTGAACCTGCGCAGGGACGCGGCGGTGCAGTGCTCGCTCGGGCGGCAGCCGCTGCCGCGCAGGGCCCGCGCCCCCGGCGCCCCGCAGCCCGCCCGCCCCGGCCCCGGCGCCCGCAGCCCCCCGAGCGGCCCGCGGCCCGTGCGCTTCCCGCGCAGCGTCGCCGTGTACTCGCCCGTGGCCTCCCGCCGCCTCCCCGCCGTGCTGGAGGGCGCCGAGGCCGCGGCGGGCGAGCAGGGGCGCCGGGCGCCGGAGGACGGAGGCGCGTCGGCGAGGCCCGTGGAGGGGGCTCCCGAGGTCCCGCCGGAGGCCGACAGCCAGGCGGCCCCGCAGCCCGCGCCCGCGAGTCCGGAGCAGCCCGCGGCGAGGGCGCAGGACGGCGGGGACACGGCCGCGCAGCACCGGGCGTCGCCGAGCGCCCAGCCGGGCCCGGAGCGCCGGCGCTTCCAGGTGAGGCCTGGGCCAGGGGCGCCTCGGGGCGGCGTCTCCTCGGTGCCCGGCTGGTGCCCGGCCTGCGGGGCTCGCCGCACGTGGAGATGCCGCGCTTCCTCGGCCGCGGGCCTGTCGTTGGCGTGTGGTTTCACAGCTGCCCACTACGGTGTCTGTTTTTCCCCAACAGTAGAATAAAAGCGAGTGTAGCATGACTTATTCACAGTGACTGTTTAGACGTGGGCTCCATCGGGTTGGCCAGGGAGGTGCGCTTATAAACATTTTTTTTTTTTTTTGCGGTACTGGGCATTGAACTCAGGGGCATTCTACCTCCGAGCTACACCCCCAGCCCTATTTTTTATTCTTTATTTTGAAACAGGGTCTCACTAAGCTGCGGAGGGCCTCACTAAGTAGCTGAGGCTGGCCGCGAATCTGGGATCCTCTTGTCTTAGCCTCCCAAGTACTGGGATTACAAACTGTGCCACCACGCCCGGCTATAAACAACATTCTTAGGGTGATCCTATTTGCACTAGAAAGCCTTGACGGTGGACTCATAGTCCAGTCTGGACCATGCCTTCAGATGACCCAAGATGCACCGCAGAACATCAGAAAGGAGAGTCAACCCCCCCCCCATCCCTCTGCATTTCCCCAATAAAGTGGTTAAACCACTAACAGTTGTTTACTGGGCTCCTAATCTGCAGCCCTCTGATTCTTAACTCTGTTTCAAAGCTGACAGCCTACTGGAAGCTGAGTTTCTGAAGCTCCCCTAGAACTTGCCTTGCTCTTTTTTTGGGGGGGGGTTGGGGATTGAACTCGGAGGCATTCTACCTCAGCTCCATCCCCCCACCCCCACCAGTCCTATTTTTTTTTTTAGCAGGGTCTCACTAAGTTGTTGAGACTGGCCACAAACCTGAGATGCTCCTGTCTCAACTTCCCAAGTATGGGGATTACAGTGTGTGCGACCATGATGGGCTTGCCTTGCTTTTAAAACGCATTCTATTCATGGCTGGGGCTGTAGCCCAGTAGTAGAGTGCTTGTTTAGCACATGGGAGACCCTGGGTTCAGTCCCCAGCACCCCGAGAGGAAAAAATAAGCACCCACTCAGTAGCCCAGCACTGTCAAGCCTTGGGGGCGCTCCTGTGTCCCTACCTTCACCCTAAAGGGCTGGTGCACATGGGATCTAGGAAGTGGAGAGGCATGAGAGGTAGGAAGGGGCCCTCAGGAGTCCTTCGGGTGGTCTTTTGGGGGGTGGGTCTAGGGGAGGATGGAGTCAAGAAGCTAGGGCTAGCCCTCCCAGCGTGGCCAGTGTGATCTTAGGCAAGTCTTAGGCATCTGGCCTTCATAGTGTTTGCTCACCTGTGAAGCTGCATTGTGCTCTCCAAAGTCCTCCTGGTTCTAAAGGCCTAACTCTAAAACTTGGTTACAACTCGCTTCTCCCTAGGAGAGAAGGGGAGCTCCAGAATAAGGTGATGCTGCTAAATGAGCTAGGGTGCAGATCTGTAGCACACTGCTTGAGGAAGCCGTAAGTGGCAACTGGAGAACTTAAGCTGGAGCGAACGCCTTGTAAAGTGTGTTAGTCTTTTTCTTCAGTTTAATAACTTTCATCTGTGCATGTTCTAGGATCTGAATTTACCTTACAGAGAAAAGGCCTGCCTAAAAAATTGCAGATTTAGAGAACTCTGGATGTTTGGCTTTTCCCTTGCCAGTCTGAGGGAAACCACCTTTTTTTCTTTTTTCTTTTTTTGGTATCAGGGATTGAACCCAAGGGCATTCTACCTCTACACCCACAGCCCTTTTTTATTTTTAATTTTGACACAGGGTCTTTTTTTTTTTACTTTGGAATCAGTTTTTTATTTATATTTTTTTATTGGTGCATTGTAATCATACATCTTGATGGGTTTCAGGGTGTTAGAAGTATATATGCACACAGGGTCTTGATAAGTTGCTGAGTCTGGCCTTGAACCTGAGATCCTCCTGTCTCAGCCTCCCCAGTACTGGGATCATAGGCCCACCTAGCTAATGAACTAAATTATAATCTGGTATAGAAGCTGTCTGGGGCCCATGCCTGCTTATTTGTTGGACTAAGCACTTAGCTCACTTATTGTAGAAGCTCGCCCAAACCTGATGCTACTTTCCTCTGATTTGGAATGAGGATGCCAATTCTTAGTACCAAGTAGATCCTTTCCAGTTTCTGACATAGGATAATTCAGGTGTGGTGTTGGTTAAACTCTGGAATCTTGTTGTTTAGTTCTTAGAGCAGAAATACGGCTATTATCACTGCAAGGACTGCAACATCCGGTGGGAGAGTGCTTACGTGTGGTGTGTGCAGGGCACTAACAAGGTAAGACACCATGCGCTGGCATTTTCCTGCCAGAAGTGCTGAGGGGCTTTTGCTTTAAGTTTACTCCTCTTTCTCATCACAGGTTTACTTCAAACAGTTTTGCAGAACTTGTCAGAAGTCTTACAACCCTTACCGAGTGGAGGATATCACCTGCCAAGTAAACCAAACATTTGCATTTTGTTTCTGAATTGGGTAGTGGTAGAGGTTTTCTAGTATATGTATATATTTTCTTTGTGGTACTGGGATTGAACCCAGGGGCATTCTACCTCCAAGCTACACCTTCAGCCCTATTTTATTTGGAAACAGGGTCTTGCTAAGTTGCTGAGGGCCTTGCTAAGTTGCTGAGGATGGCTTTGAACCTGCAATCCTCCTATCTCAGTCTCCCAAGTACTGGGATTACAGGTATGCGCCACCAAGCTCAGTTTAGTATACTTTTTTGAATGTGTTTCCTAAGAAGTTAAGTTCTCAGTGACCTTAGGTTTTGCTTGCTTTTTGCTTAGAAGTTGTAGAAATCATACTCCACTGGGAAATGGGGGATGAGTGTTAACTTCCTCTTGCCCTTGCAAAATTTGGTCATGTTAGCCTCTTTTTTTTTTTTTTTTTCGGTACCGGGGATTGAACCCAGGGGCGTTCTACCTCCACGCTACACCCCCGGCCCTATTTTTTATACTTTATTTTGAAACTGGGTCTCACAAAGTTGCGGAGGGCCTCACTAAGTAGAGAGAGAGAGAGAGAGAGAGAGAGAGAGAGAGCTGAGGCTGGCCACGAACCCGGATCCTCCGGTCTCTGCCTCCCAAAGTACTGGGATTACAAGTGTGTGCCACCACGCCTGGCTGTTAGCCTCTTTTGAACCTGCTACCTCACTTGCAGTATGGACGAATGCTTGCTTTACTTGCTATTTAGTGTCTGAGGTAAGAGAAAGCAAAGCGAAAAAAATACAATACCTTACTAACTTGAGGTGGTAAATGTTGACTCAGACCCAAATGCTTTTTAGGAAGCACATACTCAAGTTGAAGTATTTAGTTATAAACACAGGAGTCCAAAGTTTCAGTCTTGCCTGAGAGTTCACTCAGGGAGTTTATGATCTAAGTTGTCCAGCTTTATGGGGTTAACTCATAATGTGCCTTGTTTATTAAGTGCTACTAAGTGTTTGCTTGCTATTAATGTAGCGCTGTGCTTTAGGGGTTTAATGTTTAAGAGGAAAGAAGTGACTGAATCTGCCTGTTATCACACAGCTAATGGAGCCTGAATTGCCATGTGAGACAGCCTAATCAATGCCCTTGAGTCAAGTTGGTCAGTGGAAGCATTAACACCCTAGGGTGCAGGTAGGGTGGATGGAGAGAAACTAAATATGGAAAGCCATCTAGAACCACCTGGGTCAGGGCAACCTTTTTACAGTGAGATGCCCTGACCACTCTGCTCTTGGCTTTCATGGACCAGTCCATCCCTGCATGCTCATTCTCCATTCTCCCCCACCCTTCAAGTGCAGGAAGATTTGCTCTTTGTGGTCACCCAAGGAACCTCACAATCGAGAACTGGATTCGATGCACTATAGCACCACAACAGCAAGGTTGAACCCCCTTTATTCCTAACCCCATCATTGCTGGGTAGGGATGTGGACAGGTCCTTGCTTACAGCATGTTCAGGAAGGAGTTGAGGGGACTAGAAAACTCACTCTGACATCCCAGGAAATCACCAAGTGTTTATCTTTTGTATGAACTTCTCACTCTTCTTTTTCAGAGTTGTAAAAGAACTAGATGTTCCTGCCCAGGAAGACTTCGCCATGTGGACCCTAAACGCCCTCATCGGCAAGACTTGTGTGGGAGATGCAAGGGCCAACGCCTGTCCTGTGACAGCACGTTCAGCTTCAAATATATCATTTAGTGAATGTAAAAAAATAAGTTCTGCTGAGCGGGTGCTCATGAAGCAGACAAGTGTGCTGCTTCCCATGCCCCCTCCTTCCTACCTCTCCCTTCTCCAAACACTTCATGAAAGGCAGTGTATTTTTGACACAGCCTTCGAATAAAGGTATTGTAAAGCAATTTATAAATTGCATAAAATCTATGTCTTGAAGTTGGAGGAGAGTTGGTCTTGTGATACCGGCCTGGGCCAGTCACCTTAACTTCGTTAACATCTATTGCTGACATAGTGGGCCGGGCTGAGCTATATTACAGGCATTTGAGAAATACTGAAGGGCTGGTAGCCAGGAGATATTATACTGATTAGGCCTGTGGGCTGGAGCTTATAAGAAAGATGCCAACTGAATTTAAAAAACAAAGCCTTCTAAAGATTGGCATGGTAGCCCACACCAATAATCTCAGGACTTAGGAGGCTGAGACAGGATCACAGGTTTCAAGGCCAGCCTCAGCAATTTAGTGAGACAGTTTCAAAATAAAAAATACAGAGCTGGGGGTGTAGCTTGGAGGTAGAATGACCCTGGGTTCAATCCCCATTACAACACACACACACACACACACCCATTCACCCTTTTCTAACCGTTAAAGCAAGCATTGCTCCCGGGCAGGTGGAGGCAGAGCCGCTCTCTGATGTGAGAAGACCCTGGCAGGGAGGTAGAAAAGAGTGGCTGGTGGAGGGTAGGTGTGATAGAGTGGACAGGTGACCTTAGTTTAGTAGATAAACTGCCAGGGGGAGCTATCCTGACTGATCACAATTTCACAAATGTATGAGTTAGCCTTGGAACCCAGTAGCTATGGGCAACTTTTGTAAAGCGAATAACAAATTCATCAAGTGAACTTTAGGTAGTAACTTTGAAAACACAAAACAGTGTCTTTAAAGTAGGCCTCCTAGCCAGGCATGATGGTGCATGTCTGTAATCCCAGTACTGGGGAGGGTGAGAAAGGATCGCAGCTTTGAGGCCAGCCTCAACAACTTAGGCAGACCCTGTTTCAAAATAAAAAGGGCTGGGGTTATAAATCAGAGGCAGAATGCTCCTGGGTTCAATCCCCAGTATCCCCCCCCAAAAGAAAGATGAACTTGGAGACACAGGCTGTAGCCCTCATTACCTTCATTGCCTTAAGAGTTGTTGTCAGAGCATGTTTAGACCCCCATATTCTAACCGCACCTAATAGCTTCCCTAAATGATTTTATGAAAACAGAGACCCCACTGCCAGATCTCTCCCAGTCACGGATAGCACTGAGTTTAGAGTTGGTGGTGCCTCTAATGTAACTAGTCAGTCGGGGGCTCTTGGTCTAATGATTACAGAAACCTCACAGTCAGAACCAGGCGCTAATTATGCCTCTTTCCGATTTTCTAAACATCCCATTTATGTTAACCCTTACTACTTGAGAAGGGTCAGAGAAGTCAGCATGTTAATATCTCAGACATTGGCCCATAGTCAAAAGGGTTAAAAGCCAAAAGGGGTGATGCCACTCTAGAATCCTATCAAGGGGAAAGGCCCACCTGCATCAGTATGGATGTAAGATGCTGTCCTAGGTCCCCACCCCTACTGAACTGCTACCTGAAGTGTCTTAACAGGCACCCTAGGTGTTGCTGATGGAACTGAAGCGTGAGTATCTTTAGTTCAGCCCTGTGCACGGCGGGGCCTCTACCCTATGGTGCTTCTGGTATAGGGTTAGGTGGCCATCAGTTTTGACTTAAATGTAAAATGGAGGCTCTGATGTGATATGGAGACTCTGCTTAGTTGAGCGCTTGTCTGAACGGGGTGTGACCTAGGGAGGTCATGCAAGGCGTACCTAAAGTACTGACACTGGCTGAACTGAAATTTGGGTGAGTTGAGATAGGAATTTTTTTCATGCTAGGGCAACATGAACAAAAGCCCTGTTGTGCGAAAAAAAAAAAAAAGAAAAACCAACCCAAACCAGGGGCTACAGAGGTAGAAGACTCTGGAAGATATGACAGCAGGTGAAACTAGCAGGGCCAGAGTGGGAGGGCTTTTCAGGCCCTGCTCAGGACGGGTCTTTAGTTAGCAGTAAAAATCCACTAAAATGTTTTAAAGGTGTGATAGGAATAGGGGGCACAGTGACAGATTCACTTTAAAAAGAAATCTCTCCGGTTGTACTGCAGAGACCCATAGACAAGGAGACTTGCAGGCACCAGATGAAGTGGTGGCAGAGCCCAGGAGGTGGGAGAAGCCTCTCGTGTGGGTAAGGCGGTGCTGTTCTCACTTGTTCTAAGTGTTGCTATTGACCTGGCTGGGGGTAGGTACAGGGATAGACACTTGACTCCCAGGCATGCAGAGGTACACAGTAGGTGCTCAGTAAGCATTTACGGAATAAATGGGTGAGCCAACTATAGAAATCTACCTCCAGGGAGACAAAATTGCTGACTAATTAGGGTGGGTAAATAGTTCTTTTAATAGTTTGTCAGTAATTTTCCTAACAGAGCAGCTTATCCTTTGTTGAAGTCAAGGAAAATAAGGATCGGATTGTGTTTTACTTAGGGTGAATGGGATACTGAACAAAATGGCATGAAAACTTTGTCGAGTTATGACATCATTCTACCAATGAGAAGGCACTGCCAGGCTGCTTATGCATCAATCCCCAACTTAAACCGTGAGTAGATTTGAAGACAGGTTGAGGGGCTAGAAGGAAATACTCCAGAATGTTCTCTCTTGGTACCAAGAGAAGTGATGGCAATTTTCATCCTATTTCCTACATTTTCTGAGGTATCCATGGGTTATTTTGAAGACTAGAGAAAAGAATGCTATAAACGACTCTGCTGGTTCTAACGTGTTATTTCCTTTCATTTAGGTTTTGCTGCCGTGGCACAGGAGCAGTTGTCGTCATGGACCCATACCAGGGAACCTTCCTCTGGCTTTGGAGAGTCATTTCCAAGAGAGCACGTATTGATTTTCTCAATCCGAGGCTGGTTGTGGATAACAACCACACCCTCTATTTTACACCACTAAGAGTAGAAAATATTTTCTAAATTGTGTGTGAAAGTCCTTTGGCTTTCTAACTTACAGGCAATATAAAGAAACTGCCAGATCTTTTTTTTTGCTGTTATGAGCTATTTAAAAATGATAAACTTGTTCTGTCAGTAAATCCAAACTTTGGATTCAGAGGATGAGGGAGCAAAGATAGGTTTGAGCAAAGTCTTAAAAAAAATCCTAGCCAGTCATGGTGGCATACGCCTGTAATCTCAGTACTTGGAGGCTGAGACAGGAGGATTGCAACCTAGTGAGACACTGTTCAAAACAAAGTATAAAGATGGCTGGGGTGTAGCTCAGAGGTAGCTATGCCCTAACACACACACACACACCAAAACCTAATGAATTTATGTTTGTATCTTGCTTTCTACAAGTGTATTCATTTTTATCATATTATTATTAGACCAGTTGTATATAAATAAATTTGAGAAGAGACCTTCAGCGGTCTAAAAGTTTTGGTTTGGTCAGTCAATTTAACTACTTTTGTTCTCTTTTTAAAGGAAAATCATACTTGAAAATTATGTAGGTAACATGAAAAATTTTTAAATGATGCACACCATAGTTATCCTTTTATAAATATCACACAAACCAACAGCTACAATGCTTTTTATTTTTAACAAAAAGGCTGGAAGGAGGGTGAGAAGAATAGGGGAGAGTGAGATAGGATATAAAGTGTGGTGTGTCTCTTAACACCATCCCCCTCTGCCTGCCCCACACCCAGAAGTTATTAAATAATTTAAAGGACGCCACTTACAGTACCAGAACACCATTAAAATAATAGTTTTTTTTTTTATCAGGGTCAAAAAATACAGTGATTATGAATGTGCCGTGACCAGTTACGGAATCTTCCAGGAAACATAACTACAGTCAGCAGTCCAACTGCACAGTGCCCTCAATTAATGCACTTGAGCATAATTACATTTCTGGCAGGGTCCACACCCCCGAGAAAAGGCAAAGCTAAGCATTTCATTTCTACATTCCAAACTCTGGAATCACAGAGCCCAGCTTTAAAAGAATAGTCACAGTGGATAAGAGATGCATATAAAAAATACAAGGTGTTCCTTTCAAATCAGAGGAGTTGTGGGACTACATTCATTTCTTTTACAAAATGCTAGTTAAAAAAGGACAGAGAATCCAGTTCGTGTGATGCTACAGACTTGGTGAATAGGTATATTGCGGCGTGTTTTGGTAGTCAGTCTTCGGGCTGCCTCTCGTTTCCTCCCAGAGCCCCCGGTTCCTTTAGCATGACACGTGCGAGTCCTGAATGAACATATGAAAATGCGTTTGCATCTCTCCTCAGAGTTCTGCAGATGCCACCACCTGCAAACCTGACATTCTCCCAGCGATGACCACGGTTCTTCCTCGAGCTCTGTACACCTATTCTTGTATAACAGTGCATGGCACAAATGTACAAGAAAATACTGGTTTTAGTCTATACAGTTTCTATAATAATTATGGAGTAAAATAAGTTAACTTTTCTAATGAGAATAGCTGACGGGCAGCATACATCTTTATTTTACATTTTAAAGTCTCTGCAGGCATCTACTTTGGTTAGTTATCAACAATCTTAACATAAGCACTGATCAGAGAACTGAGCAGCATTCCAAATAACGTTAACAGATATATTATTTCTTTTCGAAAGACCGGGAAAGCCCAGTTTTAAAATATTATTAAAATGTTCTAACATTTACACACTATGAAGAGTTAGAGCTAATAAAATAAAATTTCTTCAAAAATAATCTTGCAGTGCTCTTTTAGGCATGCTCTGAGACGTTATCACCAGACATCCACACCTTGAAAATAGGACTATCACATATCCATACATCCCAACTCACACACACACAATTCCTTACACAGACCAAAAAACAAAAACACCCCCAAAACCCTTATCCCATATTGAAAAAAAAATCAATGGTTATTTTTGCAAAAAAGTCTTTCTGCGTGTGTCTATCTGAGCAGATGTTCATGTAGATGATTAAGCATTGGTTGTAGGTTATGTTGATGATGGCCAGAAATCCAAGCAGCTCTGCAGGTCTTCAGCTAAAATGAACCAGCCTCGATTTCAGCCTCATTTCACCTGCTACCCGATGTCTCAGTGTTAGAGGCCATTATTGCAAGCATCCTTGAAATTCTTTCCTTTCTCCAGAAAGTAATGTATTTGTATGCATCACTTTTAGCCCTTTTCTTTTCATGTAGGTTAATTAAAAAAAAATTCCTTCTTCATACAGTTATTGTGGGAGGTATCAGCAGCTGTTCAACAGTTAGATTTCTGTTTTCCATCAGATCTTTGTTTTTGATACAGTTTGACATTATAATTGTAGATGCTGCCAGGAAAGTTATCAGTGAATCACAAGGGTTCATAAAAGGTGCTTGGCTAATAATCTTAATCATCTTCAGTTTTGTTTCTCTCCAGAAGGCCTGAAGTTTCTCAGAATCCAGTGCTCACCATATTTCCGATGGGTTTGGTCTGTGCTACAAGTTGGTATGAGTGCACCATGCGTAGAGACTCTCTGATCTCCAGATTAAGCTCCATCAGTTTGTAGTTGGCTTCCGACATGTCCAGGTTGGAGCCTATGATGGCAAAGCTGCCCGTCTGACCCAGTGTCTGATGGTGGAAATAGATGTGTAACAGCGTCTGCACAGGGTCATCTTCACAGCCGCCGAAGATATCATTGGGCCAAAGCGATCTGCAAATACAGTGTCTTTAAGTTCTGAGATGTAAGCAATTATTAAGATGAACTACGTTTTAAGTTAATACCAACAAAATTTCCTGGTGAATAACTGATGACCCGTTTTAGTATTTGAGCAAATATGTTACTCAAAGTACCACCCAAGGGTAAAAAAAAAATCTAAAACTGGTAGCATTTCAGTAACTGCTAAAAACAGTCATGTTTTCTTTTCCCAAAGACATGATATTGAAACACCAGACAGCCCTAATCTGGTAACTTTCAGTCTAGTTCTACAAAGGTACCTTTAAGCCCCTTCACATTTTACCTGAAAGCTTTGACTTGTGCTACAGCTGATATAAATTCCTTATTTTTCAAAGTTTCAATTAGAGAATGAATGGCAGTTTCTATAGTGGTCTGTGCAGCTTTGGAAATGTCGATTTCTTCATTTTCAGAAGCAGCCTCAGCTTCTTTAAGGATACTTTCTAGCTGGGCAAGTTCCTCTGACATGTTGATAACCTAAAATAAATAACACAAAGGATCTATGTCAATGTTCAGTAACACAAAGCATTTAATTGGCTGCAAGGATATACCTGATGGCAGGAGCATTTTCTCACATCTCAAAGTATTTTCAAACGTTAAACTTATAAATAAAGGCAATTAATATTTCAAGTTCTCTATTCAATAGAAATAAATAACTTCACCCACCAAATAGTAGTCTTTAAAAATTTTTAGCCGGGCATGGTGGCGCATGCTTGTAATCCCAGTACTTGGGAGGCTGAGACAGGAGGATCGCAGGTTCGTGGCCAGCCTCAGCTACTTAGTGAGGCCCTCTGCAACTTAGTGAGACCTTATTCTTTATTCAAAATAAAGAATAAAAAATAGGGCTGGGGGTGTAGCTCAGAGGTGGAATGCCCCTGGGTCCATCCATCCCTAGTAACACACACACACACACATTCTTGATAAAGCAACAAGATGTAATAAATATATATATAGGTAGTATATAATTACCAATATAATTTTATATATTTGTTTTAACATGGGATTACATATTACATTTTGGATAGTAAAGATACATTTACTGTTGTGGGGGAGGGATCATAAAACTTTTTTGGCAGGAAAGTCTTTATATTTTAAAATTTTATTTAACCAGTTTTTTTTTTTTTTTTTTTTTGTGGATTGAACCCACAGGTGTTCTACCTCTGAGCTACCTCCAGCCTGATTTTATTTTTTCTGTTGAAATAGGGTTTTGCTAAGTTGCCAAGGCTGGTCTTGATCCTGTGATCCTCCTGTCTAACCCTCCCAAGTACCAGGATTACAAGTGTGAGCCACCATGCCCGGCCCAACCAGGGTATTTTGTACAAACACATATGTACATATATTTTCACACATTTAACCCTTAAAAAAATCATTTCCCCAAATGAGAGTTTTAGTACCAGGAGACAAGGGTGGGGGGAAGACTTCACTCCCCATGAACTTTATTCATTCATGATTTTCAACATTTAAAGTGTTCTTAAGCTGGGCGTGGTGGCTCACGCTTATAATCCCAGTACTTGGGAGGCGGAGACCGGAGGATCCGGGTTCGCTGCCAGCCTCAGCACTCTCTCTCTCTACTTAGTGAGGCCCTCCGCAACTTCGTGAGACCCGGTTTCAAAATAAAGGATAAAAAATAGGGTCGGGGGTGTAACTCGGAGGTAAAACGCCCCTGGGTTCAATCCCCGGTACCACAAAAAAAAAAAAGTGTTTTTAACATGTTTCTTCTTATGTTCATTCATAGAACTAGAGAAATAATAAATGAACAAGACATTAGGGGTTTCATCATACAGTTTTATGTCTACTGAATCATGTGCTTTACTTGACTTTGAATTACAGATGATCTGTTTCTGCTACTGAAAGCTTTAGGGTCTGGAGCCTCTGGAAACTGCTGATTTACTAAGACATGCTGACACAGCACATCATTTAAAAAAAGATAATTTCTCAACTGAGCAGTACAATCCAATGTGAGTGAATTTTGACTTCAGTCTAACAAGGAATATATATATATATATATATATATATATATATATATTTGTAAATTTTCTAGAATCAGTTATTGATGCCTTGGACAACTTAATACTTACCTCTGCTTCATTTTTTATTGTATTTACTTGGTTGATAAGTTTACAGTAGGCTTGGAACAGAAGCAACAATTGAAAATGCAATTTATATAACCTTCGGCAGAGCTCCAGTTCCTAGAAATAAATAACATTAAGTTTAGTTATTATTTTCCTTATTTGCCTATACAGCATACTTCCAATAAAAATTATAAAAAGGTATGTTAAAATTATCTTGGCATTTGTTTTTTGCAGTAAGAAAGTTAATATGGTGTGAAGCTGATGAGAGGCAGATGAAAGGTGCTTTGAGGACTGGTATTAAAATAAAAACAAAGATCATTGTTGGTTACATAATTCATTTTTAGTATAAAGCACATTTTCACATTGGACAGATAGAATGTGTCAGACAGCGATATATTGGATGCTTTAAAAAGGATTCACTATAATTTAAAACTTTAAATTGATAATGGAAAGAATTTGCAAATTCATCGACTTTTGCCCCCATTGAGACGATGGAGATCTCATTGCATATATCAACAAGGGCTTGATAAAGCCAAGTGAAACTGGGTAACCCTCTTTCCTAAAGGGTAGAAGAGTCTGTCTTTAAAAGAGGACATTGTTCTAAAGAAAACAACATGGTGGTAATCTCATTGAAGAGAGACTATGAAATTAATGTGCACTTTGATTTTAAAAATTAAATTTAAAGGGAGATATGTTAGTTATAGATGGAGAAAGTGATACGATTACTAGGTGTACATACATATTAATTGTAGAATCTCAATAGTTTATAGAATTAACAATTCATGGATCAAGGCTATGCAGAATTGAAGCACACACTACTTTTAAAGTAGTCCATGACAGAACATTGCTAGGTCACAAAAGGGCAAATGGCAGATGAAAACCAGTTTGTCTGGCAAGGATAAGTAGTCTATAAATCAAGACAGGTCACTTACTGCTAGAATTTCCATTTGCTAAGCAAGAAGGTGATCGGGTCACAAAAAATACAAAGAAAGAAAAAGACCAAGAATTAGTGTAAGAAATCATTTTAATTAGGGTCACAGATGTCCCAGGCAAACTGAAGAACATATATCCACACCCCAAAGAAAATTTTATGATATTTCCAGAATACAACTTTCTAGACATTTATTGCAACAATTCAGGGTGTTTTAAAAATCTCTTTGCCAAATAATAAAATACATTCAGGCTATAGTTTATTTCTGCTATAAAAAATAAAGCTATAAAGAATAAAATAGAACTAATGTGATCTTGGGAAATTTGACTACTCTAAGTGTTCTTTGATCTAGCTTTTTATAGCCTTTCCAAGAAAAAAAAACACTCTATGAAAAAACCACTGTAATAAAATTTCTATTAGTATATTGGAAACCTGATTGGAAAATAAGTAATTACTATTATTTTTTAGGAATGAATTGGCTTATAATCTTACATAATACATACTTACCCAGGGGAAGATCAACTGTGGTGTGGCTCATTCTAGGCTTCCTATGCTTTAATGTCTAATTAGGTCCTAGGGTCCCTCAATTGGTGCTGAGCCACAGGGCAGAATATCAAAAGCAGATGTGTGTTTTACATTGCATTCCAAATGTAATTTGGTAAGGTTTGGAAATTTCACCTAACTAGGTTTGAATCAAAGGAGATAATGTATGTAAAACACAGTGAAAATGAAAAGTCTTAATTTATGGACTATCTTAACACTTACTACATAAAAATATCAACAGCAACTTGGACCTGGCCTCCTTAGGAGAAGTGCGGCTTCCCGTTAAAATCATATTTGGTGTCATGTAAACACAGCTTCTAAAAGTCATTCTTAAGCCTGCTTTTCTAGATAGCTTCCTCTGAAGGACTATTTATATAACATTTATTCCTATCAATTTAGAAAGGATTTGCTAAGTAAAGGTGAACTTCAGCTCTATTCTGCTTACCATAAATTACTTGGACAGTCATTTGGAAGCAGGAGCTGAGTAAGACCCAGCGCCAGGCGCAGCAGCATAAGGTTTTGCTTCTGAGGTTTTATTTTTATAGGTTATTTCATGTGGGAATTAATTTGAATGTTAAACACTTTTTCCCACTTCTGTTAGCATAAATACAATAGAACTGACTGTACATGTACATATCTACAGCCTCAACTTCAAGATTTAATAGAAGAAAAACCACTGATACCAAGCTTAAGATTATCACAATGATAGGAAATAGCACAAATGCAATTCTGTAGCTCCCTCTTACCAAAAACCACTCTAAATATATGAAAAGTGCAGTTTTTGAGGCACATTTTAAATTGTTGCTTTAAGAACACTGAAATTGGCATACACATTCTCTTCATTAATTCCTTCAAATATTTATTGCTTATTGTGCAGAAGGCAGTTCCGGCATACGAAGACAGATAACAGATAGAGTTATGTAAAAAGGGCCTCCCACCCACAAGAATCCAAATATGAAGGGAGAGAGAAGATAGAAATGAGTCTTAAAGGTATAGTTTTCAGTTTTCTCGCTTAGTAGAAAATCTCAAGCTATGTGAACTGACTTGGAGTGGATCTCATTTTCCTTAAGGTAGAAGGGATATAAGAAATTATCTACCTAGTGAGGCCCTCCGCAACTACGTGAGACCCGGTTTCAAAATAAAGTATAAAAAAATAGGGCGGGGGGTGTAGCGCGGAGGTAGAAAGCCCCTGGGTTCAATCCCCGGTACCGCAAAAAAAAAAAAAAAATTATCAGCTGGTGTGGTGGTACATGCCTGTAATGACAGTACTTGGGAGGCTGAGGCAGGAGGATTACAAGTTTGTGGCCAGCCCGGGCAACTTGGTGAGACCCTATCTCAAAATAAAAACATAGGACTGTGAATGTAGCTCAGTGGTAGTACACTCCTAGGTTCAAGCCCCAGTAGCACAAAAACAAAAACCACTTATCATATCCATCTAATTTATATAGGAGGAAAAAAGATTATATTACTTGCTCAAATGATACATTTAGACATTGGCAAAAAGAATTAGAGCCAAAAGATCTAATTCTAGTCTAGGGTTAATTCCATATCTTGCCTCACTTCTTGATTCAGATGATTTGAGTTTTGTTCTAAAATAGAGCAGGATTTGGAATCAGCCTGAGGAGGTTTGAATCTCTACTTACTAGTTTTAGATAATGGGATTAGAAAACTCACTGGACTGAGACATAAGGACTGAAATAAGGAATGTGAAATGCATATTAGCACAGTGCCTGAAAGAGTTAACACTTATTAAACGACACTATGATTTTTTCAACATTTCCGAAATTTCAAGTTTTTTCTTTTTTTGTAGTGGTGGGGATTGAACCCAGGGCCTCACACATGCCAGGTAAGCACTATACCACTGAGCTACATTCCCAGCCCTAAATTCAAATTTTTACTTTAATAGTATAACTTTTATAGAGATTAGAAATCTAGCCAGGAGGATCTAGAAATCTAGAAGGATTAGAATCTAGAATCTAGGAACTAGAGGGATTTGAAATCTTGACCGGAGGATCCGGGTTCGCGGCCAGCCTCAGCTACTTAGTGAGGCCCTCCACAACTTAGCGAGATCCTGTTTCAAAATAAAGAATAAAAAAAAAATAGGGCTGGGGGTGTAGCTTGGAGGTGGAATGCCTCTGAGTTCAATCCCCAGTACCACACACACACACACACACACACACACAAAAATCTATTACATCGTATTGCAATTCTAATGTCAAATGTGGAGACTGTTCAGTTGATGAATGCATTTTCTCCATATCAAGTTGTTCCCATTACAGAAATTTGTAGGTTTTAACGTATCCTCACTTTTTTTCCTTTTGTGGTGCTGGGGATGGAAGCCAAGGGGCATTTTACCTCTGAGCTACACATTTTTTTTTTTTTTTTTGCAGTACTGGGTATTGAACCCAGGGGCATTTTACCTCCAGGCTATACCCCCAGCCCTATTTTTTATTCTTTATTTTGAAGCAGGGTCTGGCTAAGTTTCGGAGGGCCTCATTAAGTAGCTGAGGCTGGCCGTGAACGTGCGATCCTCCTGTCTCAGCCTCCCAAGTACTGGGATTACAAGTGTGCGTACCCGGCTGTTTGTTTGTTTTGAAACAGGGTCTTGCTAGGTTGCTGAGAGTCTTGCTAGTTGCTGAGGCTGTCCTCAAACCTACGATCCTCCTGTCTCAGCCTCCCAAGTACTGGGATTACAGGCATGTGCCATCAAGCCGGGCTGAGATCCTCACTTTCTACAATGTATGTATTGTGTATGTGTACCTTTCTGTAAGAAAATATATTGTTAGGATTTTTCACTGACTTTAAACTAGGGAAAACCATTGTAATTTATCACATTAGAATTTCACCTTTAGAAAGACTAGACATATCACATTCTCTTAGATTTGCTTTCCTGACCAACTTATCTGCAGAATACTAATGCAGAACAGTTTTCTTTTTTTTCCCTAAGAGGCAGATGCAACTAAAAGCCAACTTGGACCATCCAGATATCCATCAAGCTTATCTATTGAATGTTATTAAGCTTCAGTCACAAGCTGGCCGTTCATTTTTATTAAAGTGAGGTTTTCATTACTAAGCCAATATTTCATTGAATATAACTTTAACAAAGATTGTTCTGATAACCAAAATGAAAAGATTTACAAAGAACATCTACTTTTAGGAATATCAAGTGAGGATATTTGATCCCACACATTGTTTCAGCTGATACAAATACAGCAAAAGAATAAGGGACTTACTTGTGCATCTGTGTTTATCCTATAGATGTCTTCTTTGGCACCAAATGTCCTCTTGCAATTGTCTAACCACTAAAGAAATAAGCAACAGTAAATTTTAATACAGTAATTACATAGTGCATGATGAAATTAGCAATATTATAGCCTGTCCATACAGGGCAACAAACTTAAAAAGCAACTTGAAGTTCTAGGATTGGTTGTGGACATAGTCTTTCATCTCCATTTGAGGCTAATCATTTATAGGGAACTAAAGCAGGATACTAGCAGTTTAACAAGACACACACACACACACACACACACACACACCACGTTTATTCATGAAAACACAATGAACGGTCTTCTATTTCAGGGGCATGTGCTATCCCATTTCAGTAAAGACGATTCTTCAGTTTGCACATTTTATTGGAAATCTTCACAACCTATTCCTGACCTTTGTGTAATGCAAGATGGGGAAATGAAAGGTTTGCTTTTCCTTTCGTCAGTTTAATAAAGGCAACTTAGAAATACCCAAGTCTGTTTGCTTATCAGAAGTGTAATTCTCTGAAGACTGGTGTCAGTGTTAATTAGTGAAACAGAAACCAAAATCCATTTAAATCTTGTTTTTATTTCTTTTTCTTTTTGGACAGTAATGAATAACAAATGTGTTATCTCCAAGGAATATTGGATATAAAAGCCAAACATGGTCTTTCTTTACCTAGGGGCTGCTCCTAAAGTTGATATTAACTTAAAGGACATTTTCTTCAGTCAAATAAAAATAAGATAATAACATTCATTGTGTACAGTAGAAAAGAAAGCTGGAGCCACTGAATTTCCAAACTCAAGTGAAAGCTAAGAGCCTGCAAGGTAAGTTCCAAGGTTTTGACAATTTGGTATTGTCAGTTCTCTTGATTTCTTAGTTTTGTTTTGTTTTTGTGTGTGTGTGTGTGATAATATTAAGCATAATACAACTAATATGTATGAGATATCATTAGGATTTTTTCCACTGGGACTTTGACAAAAACTACTAGCTACATTAAGTAGCCATTCTGAAATTTTTTAGTATTAGACATGTAAAACTCTCAATTGTTGTTTAACATTCTACATGCAATGAATTAAAATGAGACATCTCGGTTATTTCAAAAACAATTTCTTTCACCTTATGTCCCTTTTATCCCTGTCACGCAGGCTGCATCGGCCCTTAGGCTTTGTGCTTGACAGCGTCTCTGAAGAAAAACATGTTAAGCTCTTCTGGTGAGAGATGGCCGACGGCAGTCATTGTCAAAAGCTATCAGTGGATTTCTTTATATCAGCGAAATTTAGATGACAGCTATCATGGAATTTTTGTGCATTAATTTCTGTTTGTACAAAAATGTTAAAATGCTTATACACTACATTAGTATCACTATTCAAGTCGTTTGTCCAAGTATACCAATAAAGTGGAAATGAATAATTTCTGTTGATTATTTAATGACTTATTCTGTTTATTTTTATACTGCATACTTACTGATATACCATTGTGGGGAGCATTATTCAGTGTTATTTCTGATTTCTATTCTGTTAAAAGACAAGCACCAGCCACATAGCCCCACGGCTGCACACTGGCCTGCAAAGTAGAGGTCCACACCTTCCCAGCAGTGCTTATAAGAGAGTAGAGAGTGTGTATGGAGAGCACCCTCCAGGTCCCAGCTAACTGGTCTTCTTGTCATGATGTTTTTTTTTTTACTCAAGGCTCAAATGAAGGGTTAAAGTTTCATTGGCGAGGGAGGTTCTGCTTCTGGGTATGATAGAGCAGCTTGTATAAAACTTGTCCTCCAAAAACAACTATAGAAGCTAAATACTGTCAGCCAGGACCGGGAAGTCAGAGAAAATTACTGAAGTGAGCTCTAGATCCACCGATCACTATGGCGGTACCTGCCTGTTCATGCTCCTACGTATGGAGATTGAACACAAAGTGGCAGTCTCAACTTTGTGCCTGTAGTTTCACCAGGTTGGAAAAACTTGATTATCAAAGATAGTGAGGTACCAAAGGCCAAAACGCTGGGGGAAAGGGACAAGGAGAAGCGAGCCCAACAGTCTGTGTGCAGTTACCTCTGGGGGCACTTGCTGTTCTTCTATTGGTCCCGTGCAGGAGGAGAGGCTAAGAAGCCAAGCAGCAGCACATGGGGGCTAAAGAGATTTCTGGACTCACGATGCTGGGAACACAGACATCATTCAATTCCTGCTAAGATGGTGGGGTCCTGGCAAATACCTCAGGCTTTCACTTGTGATCCTCAGAACACTTGAATGATAAAAAATGTATAATGGAAAAAAACTAGTGGGGACTGGGAGTGTAGCTCAGTGGTAGAATGCTTGCCTAGCATGCATGAGGTCATGGGTTCAATTTCCAGCAGTGCAAACAAAAAACAAAAACTAGTGGGGGGGGATTGCAAAAAAGATTGTTGGTTGAGGAGCTGGGCGCGGTGGCACATGCCTGCAATCCCAGTACTTGGGAGTATGAGTAGGTTTGAGGCCAGCCTCAGCAACCTAGAGAGGCCCTCAGGCCCTCAGCAACATAATGAGATGTTTAAAAATAAAAAATAAAATAGGGCTGGGGGTATAGCTCAAAGGTAGAATGCTCTGTGGTTTAATCCCAGCACCACCATAAAAAAATAGTTGGTTTATAGAAAAGAAGAAAACAGAGACTAGAAGTGCAAAAAATAGGGAGACAGTAGCTGAGGAAGAGAATCAATGTTCATTTTCCCCCATGCAAACATTCAATTGACTTAGTACAATTTATTGAGAAGAACATTCTTATCCACCGCATTGCTATAGCACCTTCTTATAAATTATATGATCATATGTGTGTGCATCTGTTAATGGAGTCTCTATTATAGGCCATTGGTCAATTTGTCTATTCTTAAGCAGGTAGGACCTTCTTTGAGATTTATTTTTATACTTTTATTGGTGCATTATAGTCTCACATCATAATGTAGTTCATAATGATAGTGACATACATGCACACAGCACTTGGTGGGCTTTCCCCCAACTCCCTCCCCATCCCCCCTTCCCCCCACAGGGTATTGAGATTGGCATTGGTATTCTCCTATGTACATAATATCAGTGGAAGTGATTCTTTTATTAATTCTCCCTACCCCCTCTCTTACCTTCCCCTAGACCACCTCCCTGGCTCCACTGGAGTTTCTTCTCCATTATTTGAAGTCCCTCTGGTATCCCGATTACTCCCTAGCTTGTGCATATGAGAGAATACATAGGACCCTGAGCTTTGGGGGTCTTATGAGGAAGTTTCTACCTGTGCCTATATGTTGGAGTGTTGGACCTATGTCCTCCTCTAGTAATTTCAAAGTCTCTGGTCTAATTTCCAGGTCTTTAATCCATCTCGAGTTGACACTTGTGCAGGGTGAGGGGTAGGGATTTAATTTCATTTTTCCTAGCACTGTTTGTTGAAAAGGCTGTCTTTTCTGCAATGTAGGTCCTAACAGCTAGAAATCTAAATCCTAGCTAGAAGTTGTTTTTGTGGACAAAGTTTAGAAGACTTTTCTGTAAAGGGCAACAGTAAATATTTTAGGCTTTGCAAATCATAATGTCTCAGTTGCAAATATTTAACTCAGTTTCGTAGTGTGAAAATAGCTGTGATCAGCATGTAAACAAATGGGATGGCTATGTTTCAGGAAAAACCTCATTTACAAAAGTAAGTGGTGGGCTTACTGAAAGCTGTAGTTTTCTGATCTATGTTCAAGAAAATAGTTTGTAATATTACTTTTATACTTTTATTGGTGCATTTTGTAATTATACATCATAATGAAGTTCAAAGTGATACAAACATACAAGCACACAGCACTTGCTGTGTTTCCCTCCAGATCCCAGCCCACTTACCGTCCCCCATACATAACAGTGAGATTGTTAGTGATGCCTTCGCATATGGACACAGCATTATTTGAACCGTTTCCTTCATTACTTCTCTCTTTTTCCCTCCCAATCTTCCTCCTCCAGCCCCTTTCCACTATTTTACTGGTCTCTCTCCTCACTTATCTGAAATTCCTTCTGTTTCCTATTTTCTTTCTAGCTTTCACATATGAGATAAAACACACGACTCTTGACTTTCTGTGACTGGCTGATCTCATTTAGCATAATATTCTCTAATCTATCAATTTTTCTGCAAATGACAGAATTTTGTTCTTTCTTATGGATGAGTAAAACCCATTGTATGTGTATACACACATTTTCTTTATCCATTCATCTGTTCATGGATACTAGGCTAGTTTTGTAATTTGGCTATTGTGAATTGTGCTGCTACAAACATGGATATGCATATATTGCTATAGTATTCTGACATTAATTCTTTTGGAAAGATTCTGAGGAGTGGTATCGATGGGTAATATGGTGGTTCTATTTTTAATCTTTTGTGTGTGTGTGTGTGTGTGTGTGTGTGTGTGTGTGTGTATGTGTGTGTGTATGTGTGTGGTACTAGGAACTGAACCCAGAGGCATTCTTCCAAGTACTGGAATTACAGGTGTGTGCCACCACACCTGGCTTATTCCTAATCTTTTGAGGAGCATCACTACTGATCTACATAGTTGTTGGACTAATTTGCAATCCCACCAACGGTATACAAGAGTTCCTATTTCCCTACATCCTCACAAACATGTATTATTGTTTATATTTCCATATAAATATTAGAATCAGACTTTCAATTTCCACTAACATGTTGTCTGAGATTTTAAGTGAGATTGCATTAAATCTATATGTCATTTAGGGGAAAAATGCTATCTATACAATATTGAGTCTTCTGACTAAACAATGAAACATAGAGGCCTAGTTTATTTGTAGCTAGGTTTATTTGTAGGCATATGATCATATGATATTTTCCCATTATAAAAAATATCTATTGCTATAAAACCAACCACCCTAAAATGTAATGGCTTAAAGTGACAGAGATGGAAAAAAATTTGTAATATGTATATCTACTAACAGATGAACCCATGTACTGGCTCAGTTTCTTCTGATTTTGCCTAGGGTCAATCAGGAGTTGACAGCTGGTACCCTGACTGGGCCTCACTCCCATGCCTGGCTTGCTGGCTGTCAGCTGTTTCTTCTCCTCCGTATGGCCTCCCCTCCTTCAGTAAGTGAGAGGTCAAATAATTTTCCAGTGTTTGCCCCAATTTACACTCTAACATGAAGGCAGCAGCAGCAGCAGCAGCTGCAAAAGGCCTCTTAAGGACTAGTCCTGGAAGTCTCATGGCATCGCTTCTGAATGCCATTGGTTAGAACAAGTTTCAAGGCCAGCCCTCACTTAAGAGGTGGAGAAACAGACTCATCTCTGGATGGGAGGCACCACAGAGCCATGCTGCAAAAAGGGGTATGGACCCGAAGAGGCATGATTCCTAGGGCCGTTACTTTACAATCCATCATAGTTTCTATGGTAGGCAATGATTTCTGAAGATACAAAAGGCATAACCATCGTGGGAAAGACTGATAACTTGGACTTAATATCTGCCATACATGTTTCCAAGGAAAGGCTTCTATTCAGAACAAAGAATTCCTACAAATACCCGAGAAAAACACAAATAATTCATTTACAAAAATGTGCAAGGCATAATCTGCAAAATGTCTAAATGAAGAAATCCACATGAAAAGGTTCTCAAACATTAGTCATCAAGGCAAAGCAAAATAATATGAGATACTCCAACACACCCACCAGAATGACTAAAAATTTAAAAATGGGCAATACCAAGGGATGGCAAAGTATAAAGTAATGGAAACTCTGTACACATTTCTGATGGGGATTATAAATTGATATAACCTCTTTTGGGAAATTGCTTGGCAGAATTTGCTCAAGTAGAACATATATATATAAATTCTGTGACCCAGCAATTCTACTCCCAGACACTCAGCAGATACCTTGTTTAACCAAATATCTAACAGTGTATTTGTAAGATGACCAGATCTCACCTGATGTTCAAAGTTCTTTTCTCCAATCTTATTATTCTTTTAATCCAAATACAAGATAACTCCCCCCCTTTAAGGGGTAAAAGTCTCAATACAAGTGTTTTCTTTCCTTGAAATAATCTCTCCAGACAAAATTTAATTACCCAAAGTCCAAGATCATATCCCCATTCCATGAAGTTTTCTTCTTAACCCAAAGTGACCTTTCTTTGGAACTCATAGTATTTGGTCTATAGTAGTTCTCTATTAGACCAGTTTGACTGTGAGAAATCTCTTTCGTACCAGTACTTTTATTTGTAGCCATAATTTAAGCCACAGACACTTTACTTTTCTTACTAATTAGAGTTTCAGTATCCTTTATCCAAAAAGCTTGGGACTATTTGTATATACATAATGAGAGATCTTGGGGGATGTGACCCAAGTCTAAACGCAGAATTCATTCATATTTCACATATACCTTATACACACAGCCTCAAGGTAATTTTATACAACATTCTTAATAATTTTGTGCAAACAAAGTCTGTGTACACTGAACCATGAGAAAGCAAAAGAGTTACACTATCAGCCACCCATGTGGACAACCTGTGGTAGTTTGGCATTACCATCATTCTGGACTCTTAACTGATACACTTCTGATAAGCAATCATTTTCTTACTTATTATTCTGGTTTTTTTGTTTTTGTTGCTTTTGTTTTGGGATTGGAGATTGAACCCAGGGGTATTCTACCTCTGAGCTATACCCCAGCCCTATTTTATTTTTATTTTGAAACAGGGTCTTACTAGGTTGATGAGAGTCTCACTACTTGCTGAGGCTGTCCTTGAACCTGTACTCCTATTGTCTCAGCCTTCCAAGCACTAGAATTACAGGTGTGCACCACAACTGGTTATTATTCTGTTTTGACTGAGACCCATCACGAGTCTAGTGTATAATATTCCATTGTGGTAGCATGTTAGTGCTCAAAAACTTTTAGATTTTGGAGCATTTTGTATTTCAGATCTTTGAATTAAGAATGCTCAGCCTATATCCACATACAGCATTTGTGGTTTATATTCCTATCAAGAATATTTAAAAAATAAGGGTCAAGTGTTACACTCAATTTTTCATAGGTATTTATATATAATATGTATTTAATACTTATTAATGAAAGACTCACTTATTCTAGACAAAAGAAAAAGTCCCTACTATATGCAGTTTGTCAACTGAAAATATACTGCACTTACTCACAGGGGACTGAGCTAGTCTGTTTTTCATGCCAGACTGGAATTGAAGAACATTTCTTAGCAAGTGATATCTGTTATGTATGATGTGCTTTCCCCCCCTCTGCTGGCCCAAAGACAGACAGACAGACAGACAGACAGACACACACACATACAGACACACACACGCAATGGGGAAAAGATCATGGTTTTGTCAGAGGTTTTAGATTTTCCAGCTCACAAGACCATAATGGACTCTCTGAGAAACACTGTGTCTATTCCCCATTTGCATTGTTGACCGCAGCTGTGTGGTCTCCACACAGAAGCTTTTTACAAAGCTATGGCTTTGCATTGTGTAGGTTCTTAGAAGACCAATTTCTAAAAGCAAAAGATAGGAAGTCACTGGACAGAGAAGAGAGCTCACAGTACCCACCATCCTCAGCAGAACCCAGTGCTGAGAGGCCAGGGCTCAGAGCTCCTCTCTCCCGTCTGGCTGTTCTGCCACCAGGCCAACAGTTTCGGTGTTAAAGGCCAATAGTAAAAGGAGACTGACCTGCTCGGCTGCTTCTCTCTTGGCATTGTACGTATCCAGGTGTTCTTGCAACTCCAAAACACTGAACTTGAGAGTTTCTAGCAAACCGCATGACATCAGCTGTCAAATCAGAAACACATCGATCCAGGTTACCACTCCTGACCAGTCCTGCGTCTGGCAACGTTTGGGTCATGGACTCTGAGTTGGGTGTCAGACACTCCCTTTCTACACTCTGTCTGTCCCAAGGGCTGACCTTTCACTGAGACAGCCGAGTAGCACTGGGGAATTAGAGGGGCGGCAGGAAGGACAAACGCACCTTCAAATGCTTTAGCAAACTCTTGCAGGCCAGAAATGGCACGTCAGACCAGAGTACACCTCACAGACACCATCCCTGAGGGGTTTTAAACCCTAATTCTTTAACTATATTGCTATATAGTTTATAAGTGGGCTTGGCAACAAGTCAGAAGAGAACATGGAACTCTGGGTTTTTCACAGGGGAAGGTCTGGCTGTCTCCTACCATTTTTATTCAAGAGTTAGGGAACAGCACAAATCTCTAGGGCAAGACAGTTCAGCTTCCCCATCCAGGACTGCGGAGGGTGAGGGCAGGCAAGCATCAGAGCCAGGGAGTCCCCGGGCACTGTGCCCATACATTGGAACTACATTTTGCCAGATATTTATAATCAAGTTGTACTTTGGAAGGCGGAGACTGGAGGATCCGGGTTTGCGGCCAGCCTCAGCTCTCTCTCTCTCTCCCTCCCTGTCTCTCTCTCTCTCTCTACCTAGTGAGGCCCTCCGCAACTTCATGAGACCCGGTTTCAAAATAAAAAGTATAAAAAAATAGGGCCGGGGCTGTAGCACGGAGGTAGAACGCCCCTGGGTTCAATCCCCGGTACTGCAAAAAAAAAAAAAATATCAAGTTTAACACAGGAACTTTGACACTTTAAAAATTATGAAATACTCTGGGTAACTTATGAAATACTCTGGGGGTGTAGCTCAGTGGTAGAGTGTTGCTAGGTTCAATCCCTAGTACCGCAAGAAATAAAAAAACCAATAACTGAATGATTCCAATCAACCAATAACTGAATGATTCCAATCAAATAGTCTATGTACTAAGACTACATGTAAACTTACTGTTTCAGCATCCACAAAGACTGTTGGGCATTCCGAACACATCATCATCACTTCTAATGAACTTTTAAATTTGGTACCAATGCGCTGCAAACTCTCACCAAGAAAGCCGACTGCCTCATTAGTTATTTCTCCAAACTTTCTTTGAATTGTCTATGGAGAAACGCATAAGAAAAAGTTGAGTGTTACATAAGAGGCCATTTTTCTACTTTTAAGTAAAGAAATATAATTTACATTTAGGGCAAACTCATTGTAAAATTATTGTAGTGATATACAGAATTCTAATAACTGACTTAGCCAGGCATGGTGGTGCATGTCTGTAATTCCAGTACTTGAAAGGCTAAGACAGGACGATCGCAGGTTTGAGGCCAGCCTTAGCAACTTAGTGAGACCTTCAGCAATGTAGCGAGACTGTTATTAAAAATAAAAAAGGGCTGGGGTTATGGCTTGGAGGTAGAATGCTCTAGGTTCAACCCCCAGTACCAGAAAAAAGATTGTCCTTTTCAGCCAGGTGTGGTGGTATATACCTATAATCCCAGTACTTGGGAGGTTGAGACAGGAAGATTGCAGGTTTGAGATCAACCTCAGTAACTTTGCAAGACCCTGTTTCAAAATAAAAAGGGCTGGGGGGGGGTGTGTAGCCCAGAGGTGGAATGCCCCTGGGTTCAATTCCTAGTACCAAAAACTAAATAAAACAAAAAAAAACCACAAATAACTAAGTAATATCAGTAGCTTAGAAAAAAATTTGTTAAAGAAAATCAGTAGGAATATTAAAATGTGAGAGATTGAGTTGAGAGGAAAAGCCTGTAACTTTATCAGGTAATTATAGTGTAAGTCCAGAAACAGTAAACCTTACTGACCTGAAACAATCTAGAAAACACATGAAAAGTAAACACTGCACAGGATCCATCCATGTCAGACAGCATCTGGTTGACATGGCAACGCCAGGCTTCCTCCTCATCGTCATAGGCCACTGGCTGAAAAGCTGCTATGATGGCAGAGAGAAAGGGCGATGGTAGAGGCGAGGTCTGCACTTCTGGAAAACCATCTTGCTCTTCTTCATCCTGACTGTTAACACAAATATCACAGGAATCACAATACTTCCTTGGAAAGATACAACATCCTAAGCCTTGTAAGTAAGCATGAATAAGCAAATTCACATTCTTTCTGCTTAAGCATCTTTAGTATTTGGACTCTTCATTTCTTTTTCTTTTTTTTTTTTTGTGGTACTGGGGATTGAACTCAGGGGCATTCTACCTCCAAGCTACACCCCCCAGCCCAATTTTATTTTTTATTTTAAAACAGGGTCTTGCTAAGTTGCTGAGGCTGGTCTTGCACCTGCAATTCTCCTGTCTCAGCCTCCCAAGTACTGGATTTACAAGTGTGAGCCGCCACACCCGGCAGAACTCTTCATTTCAGGAGAATACCTCTAATATAATCCAAGTCTTATAGTATGCCACCACTGTGGATTAACATCAGTAACTTCCTTGAATAATACAGATTCGAATGTGTTCGCTTTAAATGGTCAATGCTGGATACTTTTTATTTGAACAGCCCACATTGATGACAATACTGAAAACACTTTGAACATGTACTTCTGTGTCAAGGGCTCTGTTAGGTGCCTTATATGGATCATTTTATTCAGTCTTCACAACTCTATGAGGGTTAGGTTCTATTATTCTCTTGATTTTATAAAAGAGGAAACAAAGAGTTCATTGAGGTTTAATAACATGCCTAAGGTTCCTGGGTAGGAAACGAGAGTGCCAGAATTTGAATCCAGGACCACAGGTTCAAAGACAGGGCCATCAGCCCCAGCGCACACTGCCAGCTCTGCTATGGCATGAGCACACACTATGCGCCGAGCTGGATGCAGAGTAGATCTGACTCAAAAGAAACATAAGACCTGGCACCGACTTTGAGGAATTTATAATTCCAACAGTCAGATCATACATACAAATGGAACAGTGAAAAAAGATAAAGATGTGTTTGGGTTGGATGTTCCATGACTTGAGGTCCCAAAGATGAATTAGTATTCGAGTCAGACACTCACTTCATAAAGAAATATGTTACTCAGGCTATAAAATTATATGATTCACACTGTAAGATAGATTGATGCATAAAGCCTTATAGACCAGTTCATATGAAAGAGAGGGACCTGAATAAAGACTGGAGAAAAATATCAAAATAAAGCAGGCAACTGAAGTGAAAAATTACACTATACTTCAAAAAGGTTAATTTAATTTGTGTGTGTGTGTGTGTGTGTGTGTGTATGTGGTACTGGGGATTGAACCCAGGGGCGTGCTACCTCCGAGCTATACCCCTAGCTCTTTTTATTTTGAAACAGAGTCTCACTAGGTTGCTGAGAGTCTTGCTAACTTGCTGAGGCTGGCCTCGAACCTGCAATCCTCCTGTGTCAGTCTCCCAAGTACTGGGATTACAGGCGTGTGCCACAATGTCTGGCTCACAAGGTTAATTTAAAACATGTCACTGAGATGACTGATTTTTAACAAAAGGCATCTTGTGAAATAAAGTAGATCTACCTCTGTGTTTGGTAGGGACACACTATTCTATTTCAGCTATAATGCTGGCCAAAGTAAATAACTGCTTTGGCCTTTTAGAAAGCCAAATAGCTGAGTATTTACCTTAATATCATTTGTCATCCCTCAACTCGTGGATGACTGAATAATTGCATGAGCTACTACTACTCTATCCAAGTCAGTAGCATGAAAAAGATTTATTATTAGTATCTGAATATATAATTTTTTTTTTTGCGGTACTGGGGATTGAACCCAGGGGCATTCTACCTCTGAGCTACACCCCCAGCCCTATTTTTTATTCTTTATTTTGAAACAGGGTCTCACTAAGCTGTGGAGGGTCTCACTAAGTTGCTGAGGCTGGCCACAAACCTGCGATCCTCCTGTCTCAGCCTCCCAAGTACTGGGATTACAAGCATGCGCCACCACGCCCGGCCTGAATATATACTTTCAAATACAGGTCAGCATTCTAGATATTTTGAACAATATATCTCCCATGTGTTGCATATATTAAAACCCTATTACCAATAAAGTATAAAGGTATAATATTTATTGTAAAACTCTGAAATACCTGATGATTATTAAATATTAATTTCATATAAAAATAATTACAAAGGAGCTTTAAATTGTTCAAAGGGGAAATAAATACACTGAAAGAATATATGAAGTTAGATACCTTCATAGAGAACATTCTTTTGAGCCACAAATACTTATAAAATTTAAATAGTAGAGTTATTTGCCCCCTGTGGTACTAGGGATTGAACCCAGGGTCATTCTACCTCTGAGCTACACCTCAGGCCCTATTTATTTTTTGTTTGAAAACAGGGTCTTGTACCTGTGATCTTTCTGTCTCTGCTTCCCAAGTACTAAATAGTAGATATTAAACTATATCATAACAGTAATCATTGTAGAATTATTTGATATATAAGTCTTATAATAGCCACCAAAATTTCCTTTAAAAACTATAGGTAACTTGGGAGGCTGAGGCAGGAGTATTGCAAGTTTGAGGCCAGGTTGGACAAAAAAGCGAGACCCTATCTCAACATGAAATAAAAAGGGCTGGGAGTGGTGGCGCATGCCTATAATCCCATTACTTAGGAGGCTGAGACAGGAGGATTGCAGGTTCCAGGGCAGCCTCAGCAACTTAGCAAGGCTCTCAGCAACTTAGCAAGACCCTGTTTCCAAATAAAAAGTAAAATAGGGCCAGGAGTGTAGCTTGGAGTTAGAAGGCCCCTGAGTTCAATCCCCAGCACCATATAAAATAAAAATTAAAAAAATAAAAAGGGTTGGGGATATAGCTCAGTGTCAGAGCACTTGCATAGCATGTGCAAAGTCCTGGGCTAAACTGTCAGTATTGCTGCGTGCGCGCGCACACACACACACACACACACACACACACACACACACACCAAAGCAACAATAAAAAACAACTATAAGTAATAGTTTTTCAGCTTAGCCCAAGTGAATAAAAAGTCCTATTTGGGAATTCTTTCTGATAATAACTTTTGAGTATATGGAGCACCATATACTTAAAATAATTCTGATACTTTTTTTGAGTATATGGAGCATCATATACTCAAACTAATTCTTTCTGATAACTTTTTTTTGTGGTACTGGGGATTGAACCCAGGGGCATTCTACCTCTGAGCTACACCCCCGGCCCTATTTTTTATTCTTTATTTTGAAACGGTCTCACTAGGTTGCAGAGGGCCTAACTTAGCTGAGGCTGGCTGTGAACCTACGATCCTCCTGTTTCAGCCTCCTAAGTACTGGGATTACAAGCGTGCACCATCATGCCTGGCCTCCTAGCCCTATTTTTTTTATTCTTTATTTTGAAACAGGGCCTCACTAAGTTGCGGAGGGCCTCACTAAGTAGCTGAGGCTGGCCGTGAACCCGGATCCTCTGGTCTCAGCCTCCCAAGTACTGGGATTACAAGTGTGCGCCACCACGCCCGGCTCTGATAATAACTTTTGAGTATATGGAGCATCAACATTTAAAAGGAACCATTCAGCCCCTGACAGTACTGAGAAATTACCATTTCTGCATATTATACAAATCAAACTTTAAACTCTGGCTACATAAGGAAACTGTGAAATAACTTCTTTATGTATTTCAGGTTGAGTTTGGTGTCACAGAAGTCCACTGCAATATTGATTCGGTGTGCTTCTAACTGTCGCTGCCGCCTGCTATGCTTTGGGAATGGCCTACTTGTTTTTCTTTATGTTGATGTCAATAGAGAAAAAATCATAGTAAGTCATTTTATCTTTACAAATGAAGACAGAGAGTGTGCTCTAGACAAAAACACACAGAGAAATGAAAGTAAGTAAAATGGAATCAGGAGGTATTTTGGGAAGGGACAGAGAAGATACCACCTTCTTACAGTGTTTGTGAGTCTATATTCTCACCTGGACAGGCCAGAGAAATCCGCTTCTTCTTCTTCGCATCTTTCGTCCAGCTCTTTCAAAGCTAAGGTAACATCCTCTTCGCAGATAGACTCAGGGTAGCTCTCAGGAGCCTGAGGCTCTGGCATCTCAGTTTCTTCTAAATCCAGAATTCCTTGACACACCAGAGAGTCCTGCTGTTCTTGAATAATATATGACCCTTCATCTTCAAAGGTTGTAACATGTTCCTCCTTTAATACTGAACTTGTATCCTGTAAGATGATCACATTTTTAGTGGACTTTAACATTAAGAAAAGAATTTTATCAACACAATAAATGATGATTGCCACCCAAGTCTGTTCTGTCAATTTATCTTTATTAGATGGTCTAATTTCTGGAGTTTTTGAATACTGATTATATTAAATTAAAAAAAATGGCCAGGCATGGTGGCACACACTTGTAATCCCAGTACTTGGTAGGCTGAGACAGGAGGATTGTAGGTTTGAAGACAGCCTCAGCAACTTAGTGAGGCTCTTAGCAACTTAGTGAGACCCTGCTTCCAAGTAAAAAATAAAATAAGTCTGGGTGGTGTAGCCTGGAGATAGAAGGCCCCTGAGTTCCATTCCCAGTACTACACACACACACACACACACACACACACACACACACACACGCGAAATGGTCCTAGGTTGTTTTCTTTTTTTAGGAGGGGGAGGGCTGAGGATCAAACCCAGGGCCTTATACATGCCAGACAAGTGCTCTATTACTGAGTTACAACCCCCGCCCTAAAATTTTTTTTAATGATAATATACAGCTCACCACTATATAAAAACATCAAGGCATTTTTGTTGCCCCCTTTACTTTTCTCTCTTATGTACAGAATTTGGGTGTTTACTTCTCTCCTATATATTCTATTCTTTAGTTTCCCTTTTTTTTATTTTTGGTAGTGGGGATTGAACTCAGGAGCATTCTACATCTGAGCTATATTCCAGCCCTTTTTATTTTCTATTTTGAAACAGGGTCTCACTAAGTTGCTAGGTTGGCCTTGAACCTGAAATCCTCCTGTCTCAGCCTCCCAAGTACTGGGATTACAGGTATGTGCCACCACATACAAGCTATATAATCTAATTCTACTCAATTAAAACTTGATATTATTGCTGTTAACTTTTATTTGAACCACCATTTTTTTTTTGTGGTACTGGGGATTGAGCTCAGGAGCATTCTACCTCTGAGCTACACCCCCGACCCTATTTTTTATTCTTTATTTTTGAAACAGGATCTAAGTTGCTGAGGCTGGCCACAAACCTGCAATCCTCCTGTCTCAGAATCCAAGTATTGGGATTACAAGCATGCGCTACTACGCCCAGCTTGAACCACCATTTTTTTTTTTTTTTTTTACTGAGAGCAGAACACAGTGAATTCTGGCTAGAAGCAGGGGAGATGATTCAAAATAAGGAACCCAATGGTCAGGTGGGGATGCCCACTGCAGGAACAGGTACTGACCAATCAGACGGACACTGAACCTGAACAGCTACAATAGCCTTCTGGGATCAGTGAGCTAAGTACTGGTGATGGAGGGGCTGTTTTCAGTTAATAAGTAAATCATTTCAGCTTCAAGAACTAACAAAGCGTCATTACCAAGCTATAGTCTAGAAAAGATTAAGAAATTTTAAATAGTTGTACTTTTGAAATTAATTACAAGCTCATTTATCAAAAAGAATGACTGTATTCTCCCAACCCTAAGTAAATAATAATGCAAATGTATGTTATAAAGTATAATAGTAGTGATTTTCCCTTCCTATCCATTGTTAATATTACTGAAATAATGTTGTTATATGACAGGCATTGGGTAGAATCTCAACAGATATTGGTCGGACCAATGAACTACCACTATTAAAAAGGAAAAATACCTCCAAAGTATATATCATATGGTATCAACACCAGTTTTTAATTTGCATGGATATCAGTTGAATCAGTGTGAATGTAAGTACTAATGATCTCAATTTTAGGAATAAATATCCCTTCCTGTACTGGGGATTGAACCCAGGGTATTCTATCTCTGAGCCACACCCCCAGCCCTATTTTATTTTTCATTTTGAAACAGGGTCTCGCTAAATTGTTGAAGGCCTTGCTAAATTGCCAAGGCTAAGCCTGCAATCCTCCTGTTTCAGCCTCCCAAGTATAGGGATTATAGGTGTGCGCCATGCAGCCTGGCTTCTTTCAGTATTTAGATCTATGTTACATTAGCAGTACAGTAGTTTCTCTCTAATAGTGTGGCCGGCTAATAAGCAAATTATAACAGTATATACGAGCATGTGTTATGTATAAGGTAAATACCATCAGCAGTATACAAACAACTACTAGTACTCAAAGAAGAAAAGACCACACCTATTTGAGGCAATTGCAACTAATTTCTGTAGAGGAAATGGTATATGATGGGCTCGAACAAAGATGGCGAGGGATGGTATTCCAGGGACAGGGGCTAGAAGACAAAGGTGAAGAAATAGAGGAGGAAAAGAGTGTACTATAAGAACATGGCTCTGGCTGTAGTGAGCCAGGGAAAGCAACAAATTCTGAGTCATGATAGAACAGCACTCACTTCTCAAAAGAAGAAATACAAATGGCCACTAAATATATGAAAAGTATCCAACATCATGAGCTATCAGAGAAATGCAAATCAAAACTATATTGACATTCCATCTAACTCCAGTTAGATAGGCAGTCATTAAGAATATAAAAAATAATAAATGCTGGCAAGGATGTGGGGAAATAGGAACCCTTATAACGCTGTTGGTGGGACTGCAAATTAGTGCAGCTGCTATGGAGAACAATATGGAGATTCCTCAGAAGACTGGGAATGGAACTTCCATATGATCCAGTTACACCATTCCTGGGGATCTTTCCAAAGGAACTGAATTCAGAGTATTATAGTGATACATGCATATCTATGCTTATAGCAGCACAATTCTCAGAAAGTGAATAGCTCTATGTTTTCTCTCATATGTGGAAGCCAGAGAGAAACTGGGTAACAAAAGAGACCGCAAAGGAGTCGAGACTCCAATGGAGCAATGGAGGGTATTTAGGGGAGGGAGGAAGGGGGGAAAGGAGGGAGGAAGGGGGGAAAGGAGATGTGTTGTGTGCATGTATATTCTTACCACACTATACCTCATTATGATGTATTATCATAATGCACCAATAAAAGTATATTAAAATAATATAGTAAAATCATTTCTTAGTCATCCTAATAGTTTTTATTCAATATTCTCTATAGTTTCCATCTGAAGTCTTTTTTAAAGATTTGGCTATTGAAGCAGTAAGCATTAGTTGTTTGGAAAAATAATTGATGAGATAGTGCTAAGAGATATTTCCATACCTAGAATTATTATTAGTACTAATCTTTCCTTCTACATCAAATTAAACAAATTACATATTGCAAATGAGATATGTTAACTCAAAGCCCTTATTATTCATTAGTTTACACCTGTATTTGGCTATCATTTGTTCCTGAATTGTAGTTTCAAGATAATGTTTCATCAGTAATTATTATACAATAATATACTGAAAATTTTCTATAACATCTAGATTTCATGAAGAAAGTGCTTTGGGGCTAATGGAATGGATTTCATTATTTAAATGTAGATTATGAGAATCGAATTTCCTTGGACTTCATCTTACTAGACACAGACACACACACATATGCTTTGTAACCTTCAAAGATTCATTTCCTATATGGAATAGTTTCTGTGGTCCATGAATTGAATTCCAAGCTATTCTACTCTGGGAAGGTTTTTTTAAATAAATACAAGTAAAGAACTTAATTTCTGTCAGAGATCAGAGTGCAATTTGCATATGTTACAGAGAAGGAAGGGAAACACAGCTCGAAAGTTTCTGTCATGACATGAAATGTGTCAACCTGTTCTCTTTTCCCAATATTAAATAATCTAAGTGGAAATTTCAAACACTTTTAGAAATAGATTTGTTCCTCTAATTTATGAACTATTTCACCTAGTGAAATTAATTAGATTAGTAACTAGCAACCACACTCACTCACAAGCCTCCCAACCACTCAAAGGAACGAATGTTGCTAAGGTGTGTGCCCCCATCTTGTCGCTCTTCTGCCAACACCGGCACCTTCATGCCCCGTGTCAGTCCAGTCCTCCTTTTCTCTCACTCATTTTCTCCTAGTTTATCTTCTGAACCTTTCCAACCCACGCCCACACCTCTACCATAGAGACTAGAGAACCCAGGGAGACTGCAGCCTCCCGCCACGACAGGCACCAAACTGCGAGCTCCCTGTGGCACCAGTATGAGAACCACTTTCTATTTTCCATGAAATAAAATCCAAAGTTAAAAAAATTAACACGATCAGATCCTGTCCTTCTGCTTACAAGCCTCTGGTGGCTAGCCGCTGCTCGCCATGCTCCAGCCCCTCACCGGCCAGCACTGTGTTCTCACCCCCCGGCCTGCTTAACCACTGCCTCCCTGCCCAGCCATTCCTCCCCCATGTCTGCACGGCCTGTCTCCTTGTTATTTTGGTTTCCCCTCACATGCTACCCTAACTTTCTCCCTCTTCCCCATCCACATGACTGCTCTATTTTCATAGTGCAGTTAATTCCTTTGCTACTTTTACCTATTTGTTATTTGTCACCCCTATGGTTAAGCTCCCTAACACTGGGAGCCTTTGTCTGTTTTGGTTATTGTATGCCCAGAGCCTAGAATCATGTCTAACATGACACAGGGGCTTGACGGATACTGGTTAAATGACAGGATGAAAGCTCATGTGCACTGTGTCTCCATCCAGGCCCCTGGCACAGTGCTTGTCATATAAGAGGTATTGCTACAGTTTAGATGGGGAATGTCCCTAGTTATGCCCATGTTATGGCAAAGGCTTGCTCCCAGGATGGCGCAACTGGGAGGTGGTGGGACCTTTCAGAGTTGGGGCCTACTGGGAGGACTTAAGTCATTGGGGGTGCATCCATTAGGACCTTGGCCCACCCTTCCTCTTCTTCTCTTTTTCGTTCCAGGACATGAGGTGAACAGCTTTGCTCTGTCACATGCTCCTGCTATGAGATGTGACCATGGGCCCAGAACAATTGGACCCCTGGGTTATGGAATGACCCCTCTGAGACCGTGGGCCAAATAAACCTCTTTTTAAGTCGATTATCTCAGGCAGTCATGGGAAGCTAACACAGGTATCTCTTGAAAGAATGGAAATCTGCATGACTTCCTATTCTCTCGGGATAAAGTCTAAGTCTTGAGAATGGCACAGAGGACCCTTCATGTCTTAGACCCCCTTCACCTCTCCTGGTGTTTCTCCTCTTTTCCCACCCACTTTATCCTCTAGAAATACTGAGCTTCCTACAGTTCTGGGAGCATACCATGCTATTCCACACAGCCTTGCCTTTTCATACGGAGTTCCTCTGCCTGCAAGGTCCCAGTTGCTCTGAAACCTGTTGCCTCCATCAATCACCCTTAACACCCAGCTGATCAGTTTCCTCTGAGTTTTCATATAGCCTTGAACATATTACCATTTCTCATATTGCCATTAATTTTCTTTAAAAAGCTCTCTTTTTCTCCCTTAATAGAGACAGCAAAGTCCCTGAGAGCAGCCATGGCTTACTCTTCTTTCTAACACCTCACTGAATACCTGCCCTCTAGTGAAATCACAACAGATATTGATTAATTGAATTAGCTAGGCCTTAGCCATATTAGTTTCAACATGTGAAAGACTGACAGTAAGAATGCTAAAATGCCTTCACTTCAAAATACCTGCTCACTGTTAAGAAGGGTTCAAATAAAGTAGTAAGGATAGCCTAATAAGAACAGGAGAATTTACGTGCTAAAATAATAACATCTACTAGCTAGATTCTTCTAGATCTAGTAACTACAATTAATTAATCTGGTCAACACTGACAAAAATATAGCCACCTCTAATACTTACCAAAGCATCAAAAACATATCACAGAGCTATAGCAATTACATTTTTAAAAAAGTATCTATAACAATCTTAAAAAAAGAAAACACTAAGAAAACTAATACTTACTTATTTTTGGTCAGTCAATAGCTTGGAATCTGGCTTACTTCTCCCCGGCCTTTCCAAAAAACATAACACTAGTGGTTCCAAAGACTTTTAAAAAGATTTCATTTAACCGATGGCTAAGACAGCTGGCCTGAGGTCCTAATCCCAATCACAGCACCAATCACATAAACCCAATACAAAGCAACAGGGGAAGGGAAAACAAAAGCGGTCCTTCAAAGAAAACGCAGCGCCGCCCAGGATGCCTGCCACTCCCAGAGAAGCACCGCACAGGACCCGACGCGCACACTGCAGGGTAAATGCTCATGGACACGCTTGAGATTATTTTTAACCTGTAGGTCATTTCCTTAGCTTATCGAGTTTTTGAAAAAAAATCAAGATTTGACCATTTTGTATCAAACAACCCAACAGGTTAGAAATATTGGGAAAGAATCAAATGATTAGCACATCAGATGAAAACTCTTTTGAAAGAAAAGCGAGGGATGGAACGGGGCTACAAAGAGCCTAGATTGGCCATGCACCAGCCCCATTTCTCCCCACCTCAGGCAGCTGGCTGCTAGCATTATCTAGACAAGCTTCCAGGCTTGGGGTCTCGTCTCTGATTTGAAGCACTTCTTCCGTCGTGTTGCTGCCGGTGGAATCCTGGGACTGCAGGAGAGAGTCAGGATGCTCGGGCATCGCTTCCTCTGCAGCGGAGTCGTTGTTTAACTGTAAGGAGAGTGAGTGAAATGAAGAATTCATTTATGAGCCAGTGACGGTCACAAAAGCCTCGAGAAACGCTCTACATCATAAAACACTTAGGAGCTCAGTTCTGAAAGAGCTTCTGGAACTTCCTAAAGTCATCTTTTTCCCCCATCCAGTCTATACCAGAATGGGTGTTAATGGAAGCAGCTAATTGCTTAGCAGAACCAAGGATGCATTAGTACGGGTTAACTTTTGCTAACGGAAAGTGGAAGGGCTCTATGTAACTCTGTTAGCCTTGAGCTGGAATTCTTATTTTTATGGTTCCAATTTGTGTTTCAGTTGGTCTGAGGGTTTGCAAGAGCAGGAGCTCTTTGACCTCCCTGTGGCTTCAGTGCCAAGCATAGAGTGAATTCTCAAGATAGTGTCTTGAAGGAGCGGCGGACGTCTATATCTGAACTGGCCAGTAAAATAAAAAACAAAAAAGGTAAAGTTGTTATAATAGCAAACCATCATCGGTGAGGTTTATTTTCTTTGAAAAGCAGTAATTATTAATTCAAGGAAGGAAAATATTATACTTTTTCCTTTCAAGCAAGGTTATAGTTTTCTTAGGGACAATATTCAACATAAGAAACATCAACTTTATGAGTACATAGAGGGGAAATTAATCTTTTTCCATGAGGAGGAAGCAACTTGAAATTGTTTCTTTTAACCTCAATGCCATTATGACTACGTAGGGTTGGCCTTATAAGGAGATAGTCAACTCTGCTCCATGGCTCTTGTGAGAGTTCACCTTTATTAAGCACTTACTGTATGGCAGAGGCTTTCCTCCTCCTAAAACTCTCATGAGGCAGACACTCTTGGGGGTCCTGTTTGCAAGGAGAGGTTAGGTAACGTCAAGGTGATTAAAGCTGGGACCCAACCCTGCGGCTGCAGTTACACAGAGGCAAAGCCACAGCTTGGGTGACAGCTTGTGTAACTTGAGCCAGTTACACAAAGGCAAAGCCAGCCTTGGAGCCTGGTCGGCCTCCGGGGGGCACCAACTGAGCCTCATTTGGTCACTCTCTGTGGCCACCAACTCCATCATTCCTTTAAATAAGAACAGTCCCTAGCCCGGTGTGGTGGCGCATGCTTGTAATCCCAGTACTTGGGAAGCTGAGACCAGAGGATCCGGGTTCGCGGCCAGCCTCAGCTACTTAGTGAGGCCCTCCGCAACTTAGTGAGACCCTGTTTCAAAATAAATAAATAAAAAAATAGGGCTGGGGGTGTAGCTCGGAGGTAGAATGCCCCTGGGTTCAATCCCCAGTGCCAAAAAAAAAAAAAAGAATAAAAAATAGGGCTGGGTGTGTAGTTGTGCATGGGCACTGGTAACAGGCCAGAAGGTTAACATCCACTTCCTGGTGGTGTGTCCTACCCTGCTTACCCTGCGCGGCTGGGGTGGGAATTACAGTGAAGAGTCATGGAAAACACCTGGAACAGAGCCTGGAGCACCGTAACTCTCTGCAAGGGATAACTGGTGCTGTTGTCAGCAGCAGCAACTTATCATTTCATATGTAAGGGGGGGTGGTGTTCGAAAGACATATTGGGGCAACAATGAGATGTCAAAACAGGGAGCCGACCACAAACTGACAACTTTACAATTTGTCTGAAGGCAGCTGGGTGAGACTTCGCTGCAGGCATTTGGCCAGCAGAGCGTGGAGCAAATGGCCTACGTTATTTTGGTTTATCATGAAAGAGGCTTTCATAGAAGAGCTGTGTAACCACTGCTGACCCCAGCTCCTCCAATCGCTTCCTCGGCACAAGTCCCCAGTGGCTGATCCTCACGCTGCCATCTTCACGTTCCCACACCATTTGGTTGCAAATTCAGCCTTTCCTGCACCCCCACATATATGAATAAACAGATGACTCTTGCGGCCTTTATTTTCTCATTTTTCATTCACTCTTTACACCTGCCATCTGACCCTTGGGATGTGAACCAGAACTTCCACAGACTGACTTGCTCTTGAAAGAGACCAGAGTTGCGCTCGGTCTCTGTGCACCACTAACTAGGTGTGGATTATGCAGTGGCAGTGTTCACATCGATACCAAAAAATATGCATCGTTCAGGACCAGGGCTCCTGAAAGTGCCCAGAGCAATCACCATGACCAGGAAAGACGCAAGATAAAATACGTCCCAGCTGCTACGGGGTGCACAGCATCCACTTTGTAAGTTTAGTTCTGTTGTGAATAACAGAACACTCCACTACCAGTGAAATTTTCTATTTTTCATTTCAGTGTGTGCATTTTGCCAATAACAAAATGAAAATTGTAAGAGCAAGAAACAGTAACTAGTAAGCTGGAAGTCAAGGGTTAAATGGGACCGCTGTGTCTGCGTGCAAAGGTAACTGTATACCATCTGTGTGCGGGACAGGATCTGGCTTGCCGTGAGAGCCGCTTCCTCTTCCGAGGACTCGTCTGTATCCTCCTGGTTTGTCAGGTTCAGGCTGGGGGTGCTGCTGGAACACTGGTATTCCTGGAGGGACGGAGTGTCCCCTTTGTCAATACTGTCCAGCGAGCGCCGGCGGACTCCCCAGTTGAAATTGTCCATACTTTCACCCTGGAAAAGCAAGACATGACTTCTAAGACCTCAAACATATGCTTATAAATGCTCTAAATATAAGACACCAGGGAAACATACCAAGATGGGAAATACCAAATGCATTGTCAAAAGCAGAGTTTCAATCAGCCCTTCAATTTCTTTAAACTTTTAACACATCATTAAATCTTTATACTTAAGGAGATGAAAACTATTTGGTTGATAACCTGTTGTCCCTAAATAATTTTCTTGATGTTCAACATCTCGTATTACTGGGACCGACTCAATCTACTCTCTAGGCCATTTCTATTCTACTACACACACACAAATGAGAGCACAGGAGGACAAGTACACCACAGGTGACAACAAAGGACAATCCACCACACCAGGCTGCAACTTACCTGCAGCTCCTGGTTAGCAAAAAGGAAAACACACATAATTAGAAAGAACGAAGACAAACATTTAAATATACACTACACTTTTGGGGCAAACTCTTCTGTGATTTTGCAAACCCAAAGACTGATTCAAGCTCTGGATTAAGCTTTTTGCAGGAAGCCAACATACTATTCCAACTACTTTCTTATGCAAAATATACTGTGAAAAAGTCAGAGACAGACACTTAAAACAACGTTTCTGGGATACACTTTGGTGACACAAACTTTAAGGAAACCTTCAAAATTTACACAAATTTAATACTTGGTACAATGCAAAAACTGACTTAAAATACCCACATTTAATTGACAACATAGAGGGTCACAGTTATTTTAATCTGTAGGGACAGTTCTGTTCAAAGGCAATGGCCATTTTTTACTATAAAATAATTTAAAATTGAGATCACAGCTATCAAAAGATAACTGTTGCCAATTTCAAAAGGTTAAGAGGAAATAAGACAAATTTTAATTTCACCCCAGTTATGATTTTTTAAAAGTTCTGTTTCTGTTATTCTAAAGAGATTCTCTTTTTCCTAAGGATACAATTATTACAATCTTTCTTGGGCCTTCTTGTGACAAGATACACTGGGTTGGCTAGCATAAATATGATCTATCTGTATCCCTTTACACAGGAAGGGGAAATCCAGAATGGAGGGTTTCATGTCCTTTTTTTTTTAATAAAACAGAGGAATACTTATCTCAAATGAAATTTTACATGGAAGTCAATTGTATAAAACTGATCAACAATACCAGAGCGGTTCAGGCTGAAGGTGTCCAGGAGCGCTGCCCACTTAGCCCTTGGATCTTTCCTGGCTGTTTCTCAAGGAGTCTTAGAAGCCTTAAGACTCTGCAGGGCAGAGTTTGAAAACTACCCCTTTTGAACATATCGTTTCAAATATTTTTGTGTAGCATATCACATAATAATGGCAACAGCCAGCCCTCAAAATATATTTGGTGAATGAAAGAACATACACTGTGGGCTTCCAAAGTTGGGGGATAGTTTTTGGGGTTTTTTTTGGTACTGGAGACTGAACTCAGGGGCAATCTACCTCTGAACTACAGCCCCCGTGAGGCAGGGCAGAGGACCCGGGAACAGGAGGGGTTAAACAAAAGGCCATCTGTATCACCTGCTGGGTAGTGGGGGAAGGTGGGAGCTGGTGGGCACCAGGAGATCAGGGCCCACCAGCCCACAAGATAACAATTCAAATTAAGGATTGAAATTTATCAAAAGACACTGGTTCCCCCAAACCCAATTCTGACCAATCATAAAAGAGCAGATGGGGAATTTCAATAAGGTTTAAAAGCTCAACTCCCAAGAGCTTAGGTGGTTACTCTCTTCTGGCCCCCCATCCCCATGGGGGGGCTGTTTTTGTCTTCTATCTTTCCCTGACTTAAAATAAGCTTTCATATTTCTATATCCTGCATTAGTTCTTAGATTTCATTCATTGAAGCCGGGCGTGGTGGCACACGCTTGTAATCCCAGTACTTTGGGAGGCTGAGACCGGAGGATCCGGGTTCGCAGCCAGCCTCAGCTCTCGCTCTCTCTCTCTCCCTGTCTCTCTCTCTCTCTCTCTCCTTAGTGAGGCCCTCTGCAACGTGAGACCCGGTTTCAAAATAAAGCATAAAAAATAGGGCCGGGGGCGTAGTGCGGAGGTAGAACGCCCCTGCGTTCAATCCCCGGTACCGCAAAAAAAAAAAAAAAAAAGATTTCATTCATTGAAATCCACTGGACAAGAACAGTATAAGAGGAGATGCCTCCATTTCACCAAACCCTTTTTTATATTTTATTTTGAAACAGGGTCTTACTAGGTTGTGAGAGTCTTAATATGTTGCTGAGGCTAGCCTTGAACCTGCAATCCTCCTGTCTCAGCCTCTCAAGTACTAGGATTACAGGTGTGGGCCACCACACCCAGTGTGGGGGATAATTTAGAAGCTGCATTAGCGATGAGACTTGTTTCTTTTTCCTTCTTCTTTTATTTTTGGTAGTGGGGATTGAACCTAGGGGTATTCTACCTCCGAGGTACACCCCCAGGCCTTTTTATTTTTTGTTTGGAAACAGGGTCTTCCTAGGGTCTCTTCCAGGGTCTCCCAAGTACTGGGATTATAGGCCAGACCCGGTTGAAGCTTGTTTCTTAGCAAAGTATTTCCTACTATCATGTTTTAAGCAAGACAATATTTAAGGTTTTAGAAAATTTGTATCATTCGATTTGGCTTAGCTATGAGGTATAAATTAGCACCCCTATGTCTTCCCCCAGATGACTGTGTCTTGTATTAAAGAACTAAAATAAGCATCTTCAATCTTTTCTGGATAAGGTTCTCCTAGAAACCCTGTTTATTGCTACTGACATTTTAGAGCACTGGCTGAACTTGAAAGCATTTATAGTGAGAAAAGAAGAAAAGAAAGAAAGAGAGAGAGAGAGGGAGGGAGGGAGGGAGGGAGAGAGAGAGAGAGAGAGAGAGAGAGAGAGAAGAGACAAAAAATAATAATCTCACCATTACCAAAATGTCAAGAGCCTGCCATTAGAAATTTAAATTCTGAACTAAAAACATCAAGGAACTGTAGAAGAATCTAGAAGCCGCTCATGGCCTTGGGGCAAGGCAGCAGGCCTCTTGAAGCCATCCACCTTCTCTCCTGGCTGTGCAAGGCTGTCCTGTTTCCTACAATATGTTTTTCAAATGATGAATGTAAACTCACTTTTAGAGGGTGGCAATCTGTCTTTTTTAGAAAGGAGAGAGAGAGAGAGAGAGAGAGAGAGAGAGAGAGAATTGAGAGAGAGAGAGAGAGAGAGAGAGAGAGAGAGAAAGAGAATAGAAAATACCAGTATATCAATACAGACAGAAAGGATATCTATTCTTGAAACTTATTTTAAAGGTGTTTCCAGGTATATACTTGGATGTCATTTAAAATGCCTGAACTGTGGATTAGTATCAAAACATTTTAAAGCTGCTGTCCTACAAGGTGCTGAACAATACAGTACTTGCTCTTGGGGTTCTAGGAATCTGCAAAAGGAGAAACATTATTACATAGGGGCTCTGCAGCTCCCACACTAGGAGAAAGGCACATGGTCTAACTCCCAGGCATGTGGTCTTGTCCTCACATCCGCAGGGCAGGCTATGGTACATTGAGGAAACCTCATGTCCCTAAATTCATCTATCAATAACCAGCAGGTTGATACGGCACAGGTCAGTACCTTTCATTCCTCCACATCATCTGTTAGAGCCAAAGGAAATATCCCCTCAAGAGAGTTGGTGAATGCATACTGGCTATCTGAGTGGGTTTCAATTTTTTAGAAAAAATATATTAAAGCATGATATAGATACTTGATTTAAGGCTTTTTTTGAGGAAGCAGGGGGAATTGGGGATCAAACCCAAGGCTTTGCCCATGCTAGGCAAGAACTCTACCATGCTACATTCCAAGCCCTTTTTAATTTTGAGACAGGGTCTCGACTAAGTTGCCCAGGCTGGCCTCCAACTTCCAATCCTTCTGTCTCAGCCTCCTGAGTAGCCTAGATTATAGGTATACACCACCATGCTTGGTTATTAAGGCATTTTGGTCTCCTTATACATAAATATTTGTAACAACTTTACAATGTACAATTTTTTGGCCTATTTGACATAAACTTCCTGGGTTTTTAAGAGATTGTGGTTTACAGAGATGACCTGAGCTACAGAAATGGGTTCCTAGTAGCCCATGATAACAGGGCAATCCTATAATCTTCGCCACAGTGATTGTTTGGGAAATTGGCACGTGTCTCAACTTGGTCCAATGAGATGTGACAAGAAGTTTGCTCAGGAGCGTTTAGGAAAGCAACTTCTTTTCTGCTGCCATTTCTGGAAGCGACCCTCACTTCCACTGAACACTGCTGTATGGGGGTGTAAGGTCATACACGGCAGTGACATCTTGCTGCTGTCTGAGGTCATGCTGAGCTGTGTGTGTAGAAAGGTAGAGCCTAGAGAAGTGCAGAGAAACAGCTGGAATCCTGTGAAGCCATACTAAATCCAAGCCCTCAGCGAGGTCTAGCTCAGCTGTATGGACTGATAAATCTGCTTTTTGCATTTGAAATTCCATTTAGGAAACATAATTCAACATAAATCATGATACAATCTAGATGGAATCAATTTAGGGGAGAAAGCCCCTTGTGTATCAAATGAAAAGAGGCATTGGGGAGAGTTATCCATATCATCAAGAAGAAAGTGATTACAGCCGGGCGTGGTGGTGTGTGATTCTAATCCCAGTACTTGGGAGGCTGAGACAGAAGGATCACAGGTACAAAACACCAGCCCCAGCGACTTAGTGAGGCTCTCTGCCACTTAGTGAGACCCTGTTTTAAAATAAAAGAATAAAATAGGGCTGGGGGTGTAGCTCAGAGGTAAAATGCCCCTGGGTTCCATCCCCAGTAACACACACACACACACACCAAAAAAAAAAAAAAAAAAAGAAAGTGATTAGGAATATGATGGGGAGAATCTTAGTCATCTGCCAGAGGAAAGACTTCTAGAAAGCCAAAGCTTTCTTGAGAATCAGTTTAGTGACAACTGTCACCCTCTTTAAAATTATGTTTGATCAATTTTAATATAATTTTAAACTATTTTCCTGTAAATTAATTTATATAGCTCATGCAAAACATTTAAGCTTAAGCATATCTAAAAAATAATTTTTGAAAAAAAATAATTTTTGAACTTTGCATTTTTTTTTGGTACTGGGAATTAAACCCAGGGGCATTCTACCTCTGAGTTACACCCCCAGACTGATTTTTTTGAAACAGGGTCTTGCTAAGTTGCTGAGGCTGTCCTTGAACCTGCCATCCTGTCTCAGCCTCCCAAGTATTGGGATTACAGGTGTGCAACATACCTGGCCTAAATTTTGTATTTTTATATTTATTTATTTATTTTTGTGATACTGGGGATTGAACCCAGAGGCATTCTACCTCCAAGTTATACCCCAGCCCTATTTTTTATTCCTTATTTTGAAACAGGGTCTCACTAAGTTGTGGAGGATCTCACTAAGTAGCTGAGGCTGGCCGCGAACCAGGATCCTCCAGTCTCAGCCTCCCAAGTAATGGGATTACAAGCGTGTGCCACCACACCCTGCTGAATTTTGTATTTTTAAAAGATGAAAAACTGGGTGATACCTTTTTTATTTCAGACTTATTCTGCTATTGACTAATTATAGTAATCACATTTAGTTCCTAACTTAGATTTTTTACCTTTGTGATATTACACTGAGATAAGGAAAGATCTTATGGTCAACCCTGATACAACTATAATTATTCTATAAATATCATAGAAAGCTCACATTCTTACCTCTGCATCTTCCAATTCAACATCTAAAAAGTCAAAGTCTTTAAAAACACCAAACTGTTGTTCACTGCTATTATCCTCTACGGCCACTTCTTCCTCTTGAATTATGTCTTCTGTTGTAGAAATTAGGCTAGTCTGTTGGTCACCAACTTCCAAATCCTCATTAGATGAAAATACAACCTGATGCCCAGAAAAAAAAAAAAAGGCCATCCATCAGCGTTGTCACTCTGCATATGAGGTATCAGCACCCCAAGGGCCACGGCGGGCCTCATCCTTCAATGATTTCAGAGCCTCACATCTAACGAGTTCAACACCTGATAAGCATAGCTGCCAGGGATCCTAACAGATACGAAGTTTTGTTTTTCATTCTCAATAGGACCATAGCCAAATTAGAAAAGGCAAGCAAGGACACAGAGGGACATCATGGAATAACATGATTTTTACAGCTTTTCCTCATGCATTCGATGCATTCAAGATTACTCACAGATGGATTCTTGGGGAGGCCAGATTCTGGGCCGCAGAGAGAAAGCACGTTCATCAGTTTTTCTCTTGTTCTTCGCTAAAGAGGAAGAAATTCAAATGTTAGCATTGCTGATAAAAGAAGACAAATTCTCAGGTTCTCGTTGTAAAGCAAAACTGGCTCTTCTGTGAGTGTTGGGCTTTGACGTTCCTGCTGTACCTGTGATAACTGTGGCCTCTTCCAGCTGACAGGGACCAGGGCGTTCGAGTTGGAGCCCGAGGATGTGGAGGACGTGCTTCTCGTGACGGCGATCACCTTTGGCTTCCCGTTCCTTCCAGCAGCACTGTGCTGATCACCGTATTTATTTCCAATGATGGGTGTCTAAACAGAAAAAAAGTGTTGACACAAATATTTCAACATTGAAGAAACTTGCAGGGTAAATAGTGCACCTAGAATGATGTTTTCTACAAATAACCACAAAAACAGAGGATTACTTAGCATGAGGTACCTGTTACAAAAATCAGATTGTGATTTTTTTCCATCAAGAGACTTTTTTTATATCTGAGATTATCGGAGAGCATTTTCCTATTTTTTTTTGTACTGAGGATTGAACTCAGGGGCATTCTACCTTTAAGCTACACCCCCAGCTATATTTTATTTTTTATTTTGAAACAGAGTCTCTCTAAGTTGCTGACAACCTCACTAAGTTGCTGACGCTGGCCTAGAACCTGTGAACCTCCTGTCTCAGCGTCCCAAGTACTGGGATTATAGGTGGGTGCTACCACACCTGGTTGTATTTTCCTACTGTAAATATAATCTGCTTTTTTCAAAGACCATACTCCTATTTCCCCTCCCCCCATGATTATGAAATATATCCTCATAGAAAGCTCAAAAAAGTAGAAAAAATATTTTTAAAAAATCACCTTTGATCTCACAACTCAGATTTAATGTCTGTTAAATTTGGTTTTGTTCAATTCATGTTGTTACGTGTGTTTCAATAATGTGCTTTAGCAAATACTGAAGGTGAAAAACTTCAAAGGGAAAAATTTCTATGCAGTTTCTTACTATAAAACTGATGTGCAATATTTCCAGAATTTATTTCAGTAAAAACTCTATGATGATCCAAAACTCATTTATGTTTATTTGGATTTGTGAAGTGCTTTAATTTGCATTTGAAAATAAAATTCAAGCTCATCTGTCATATAAGTCCCTCTGTGATCTGTTTCCTGCTTATCTATCTCCGTAGACACAACCACCACCACTGCCTCCTGAGCTTCACTCTCCAACAAAATTGATCTAGTTATTGTTTCCCAATGAGCCACGCTCTTTTACGGACCTATGTTTTGACATGTGTTGCCCCCTCTGTGTCCAATATCCACCAAGTAAACCCCAAATCATCTTTTAATGATTACTCCAGGTTTCCAAGGAGGCCTCCTCTTCTACCACCACCTGCTCTGTGTAGTTCACTTGGACATGGACCATGCTGACTATAATGTGCTCGTGTGCTTGTCTCCTCTAGTACACGTGCCCTGTACCACATGTGATCAGCTCTGCACCTCCAGGGCCCATGCATGGCAGATGCTGAGAAATAGTCTAAGAAATGAGCTGAAATTAAGGATATGAAGCATTTGGGAAATTTGCATCACTACTTCAAACAAAATAATTAAGCTGCAGAAGTTGATCACAATCTTTGATTCAGAAGAAAGAGCAAAGCCCAGCTTCTCTATCAGGGTCTCATGTTACCTACTTCATCTTAGAAATTTTCAAGTGTTATTAAATAAGAAATTAGCAACAAACATACTTTCTATCTAAAAAACTGACAAAAAAATCTTGGATAGTCGGGCGTGGTGGCGCACGCTTGTAATCCCAGTACTTTGGGAGGCGGAGACCGGAGGATCCGGGTTCGTGGCCAGCCTCAGCTTGTTCTCTCTCTCTCTCTACTTAGTGAGGCCCTCGTAACTTCGTGAGACCCGGTTTCAAAATAAAGTATAAAAAATAGGGCCAGGGGTGTAGCGCGGAGGTAGAACGCCCCTGGGTTCAATCCCTGGTCCCGCAAAAAAAAAAAAAAAAAAAAAATCTTGGATAAATTCTAATACCAACACTAAATTGGATCAAAAATATTTTATCTATATAATCCTAATCAATAAAAAAAGTGGTTAGATCTTCATTTTTTAATCTTCCTTAACCCTCTTATAATACTTGTTTAACAATTTCCTTCTTGAAAAATTCCTCCCTTGGCTTCCAAAAGATGATTTCAATGACACCAAGGCCACCAGAGTGAGCTCAGGTTCAGGAGAGGAAAGAAAACCCAAAAAACAAAAAGGAGGAGGGATTCCCAACAAGGGTCAAAAGTCTTTACCTGAGTTTTTTATTAATACAACAGAATCAGGCTCCAGGTTTCCTTCTGGGCTGGGGGCTTGCCTCTCTCTAGCCCTAAAATATTTGGTGTCTCAGGTTTCTTTCTATTTTAGCCTCGTTTTCTTTAGTATTCCTTCCATGGTTTTAGCTCTCCACTTATACAACACTGAAAACCCTTAAATTATTACTTCCTCTAAAACTTCAGATCCTTAAATCTAATTGCCTGTTAGGCACCTCCATTAGTGTGTTCCTTGATCATTTCAGAGTCAGTGTGTCCCAGACTAAACCCACAACTCTCTCTTTCCCTGCGAGGTGCTGTTCTCCTGGCATCCCCATTCTCTTTCCATGGTACCAACATTCGTCCAGCTGTCAAGTCCCGATACCTTTTCCTCACTCGGCTCCTCCTCCCTTCCCATCAAATCCCATCACATACTTCCCTGATCTTTTTGTAAACCTTGCTTTCCCTTTTTATTTCTTGTGCTATTGCTTTAGGACAGTCCCATATTATCTTTTGCCCAAATTATCCCAATAGAGATCTTAGCAACTTTCCTCCCCTCCTTCCGGGTCTATTTTCTACCCTGTTGCTAGAGTGGTCTTCCTAAAATGCAAATCCTAGGCATTTCCTGGTCCAGCTAAGTCCCCTTTCAGAGCTCTGGCTGCAGTAAGATGGAAGCATCTCACTGCGCATGCGAGCCCCCAGGGAGTCCCACCGCCCTGTGCCTGCAGATCATATATTGTGGCCCTCTGCCTCCACTCTCTGTTTCCACAGCACTATGTGTTCTCTTACTTAGAAGCTGTCACGCACACAGACCCCTTTTCACTGGATTTCTTCCCCTGCCCAAACTGCCTTGCAGGCCTGTCTAGGGTTACTGTCTTTGCACACTCGGCTCTGGTGTTACCTCCTTCCTGAGCCCGCGCGTGTTGGTGCACACTCTACAGCACTGCTGACTGACTTCCAGTCTAGCGCCTGCACAGGGCTTATCTGCCTGTCTCCTCAGGACACTGTGAGCTTCCCTTGAGTAGGCCTTCTCCCCTCTCCCCACTCGTGTTTCAGAACCCGTCACTGTGTCTGACACCGAGTATGAGCTCAGTTAACATTTGGGGGATGAGAGAATGAATAAATGGAAATTTCTACTAGAGCACCTTTATCAATTTCTGAGCATCTTACCTCAGAGATATCAAAATGAAAATCTAAGGTCTTCCCGGGCAACTCCTTAGAAACATTATTAAAAATTTTGGTGAAGGATATTTCAGGAGAACCCATATCTCCTCCATAGGTCTTGGGGATATCGTTGGGGACAACAAGACTTGCAGACCGTGACACCACCAGTTTCAATATGTTGAGAGCTTCCTTCCAATAAGGACTCTGATTTAAAAAATAATTAGCATATAAAAGTTACAAATGCATAATGAACCAAGAAAAAAATTTAACATATACTACAGACTATGAAAATATTATTTCTACAATAAACACCTGGAAAAATGATTCATTTTTCCTTTTAGATCCTTAGTAGAAGGTCTGTTTCAAAAGGAAAGAAAACACAACTTATTATTGGTACTTTTAGGTTTATCAGACCTAATAATGCTACCAAATCAGAATATTTTCCTTTTCTTCCAATAAGTGACTTATAATATCATTAATTTGGAAAGTCTAATATAGTAATCTGGCACTAGTGCTAAACAAAGTGGTAGCATACATGTGAACTTTCTATGTGAATGAAGTTTATGTCTTTAAGACTAAAATTTAAATATTTTGTCTTGCAGATAAAAAAATTTTAATGTATACTTTCTTTTTTACATGTAAATATATTAAAATGCTAAAACATATTTTGGACTTTGTATTTTGCTGAGCCAGGCCCCAAGTATTATGTTAAAGCGATATTCTCAGGGATTACTGAGTTGCATAGAATGAGTTTTTCCCCCTACATTGTGGCTATGTTTTGTGAGTTATTTTTCTGCTTTTCTCAGTTTTGTATATTACCATTGACATTATTTAAGAATAATTTACATGATAGATTTGTATGTGGAGAAGAATATATGTCTCAAAAAATTTATAATTTTTTTCCTTTTACCAACTACAGAAAAGAATACATAGAGAAAAGCCTACTTTTTAAAAAATTTATGGTACCCAAATCACATCTCAACCTTATCTTATACATATTCTTTGTCAGTTGACATCAAATGTAATAAACAAACAAAAAAACCCCAAACACACAAAAAAAGGAAATGCAAACTCTTTGGCAGACTTGAGTTATAAAATTTAGTCAATATCTTGATATAAAGACACCTAAAACACAAAATACATAATTGTAATAAAAGGCTCATATGATTATTGTGACATTCTAAGCATATCATCGTAACAGTTTAGTTTAACAAAGTTATGACTAAGTAGAAATCACCACTTTTTTTCTGATAGAAATAATAAGCTCGGTCATTGTAAAATGCTAAAACTTCTTCAGGGATGTTTCCATAGATCATACTGGTAGCTGTGTTCTAAATGTAAAAGATTATCAGTAGTTCAATCATGTCAAATGTTTATTTTTTCGGTATGGGGGCTCAAATTCAGGGCCTCGTGCATAACTAGGCTAGCACTGTGTCACTTAGCTACCAGCCCTTTTTATTTTTTTATTCTGAGACAGGGTCTCGTTAAGTTACTGCATGCTTGCTGGCCTTGCATTTGCAATCCTCCTGTTGTCTCAGCCTCCCACCTGCTGGGATTACAGGAGTGTACCCCCACACCCAGCTCTAAAATATTAGTATTTCAATAAAGCAGACGAGATGAGCCATTAGCTAAATATGATCTTGCTTCATATGACTGACAGAGAACATGCACTGCACTTAGCCACAAATCCACAGCCCCCCAGTTACTTGCTTGCTCAGTGGGCAGGCAGGCCGGCTTGTGGTTCTGAACAAAAGAAATGTATATATCGTTCATAAATTTGTAATTCAATGTGTTATGTGTTTCTGTGTGAGATCTAGCAAACACAGTATTTGATGAATTATTATTATTATTATTATTATTATTTTGCAGAACCGGGGATTGAACCCAGGGGCGTTCTACCTCCGAGCTACACCCCTGGCCCTATTTTTTATACTTTATTTTGAAACCGGGTCTCATGAAGTTGTGGAGGGCCTCCCTAGGGAGAGAGAGAGAGAGAGAGAGAGAGAGAGAGAGAGAGACAGGGAGAGAGAGAGAGAGAGACAGGGAGAGAGAGCGAGCAAGCTGAGGCTGGCTGCGAATCCGGATCCTCCGGTCTCAGCCTCCCAAGTACTGGGATTACAAGCGTGCACCACCATGCCTGGCTTGATGAGTTAAATTTTTGAACCTTTTAACATGTCAAGTGCTTTGTACATGTATGTTTTTATCACTTTAAAACTCACTGTGACATCTTATTATACCAATAAAAGTATGTTAAAAAAAGATAAATATTTGTTTGAGGAGATAAACTATGTTTAACCTGATTTAAATATTACATAATACATATATATGTATCAAAATATCACGTGGTACCCCATAAATATGTACAATTTTCATGTTATGTATTAGAAATAAATTTAAATGAGGGAATTGACCTCCTGAAGTTACTTTCAAGCCAGTCATATAACCTTTATAATCTTTCTTCATAAATAAGATATTCGTAAAACAATTACATAACTTTGCCAATTCTGGTTAACAAACAGAAAGGTGTAAAGAGACAAATAACAATGAGTCCTGACCCTCGTTTCCAGAAGTGGTCACTGCTGCTGTTTGTGTATGTACTTCCCTTCCAGTAGTTGCTGAAATGTAGACTCATAGATGCAATTGCTAAAATTAAAAGTAGGAATCATACCAATCCTACCATTCAGAGTCTGCTTTTTGTCACTTACATTGAGAACATTTTCCATGTACCAAATATTCCTAAAAACATGATTTGTGTCCCTACTCTTGGATGTTTAGGGTGCTTCTGAGTTTTTCTGACTATACATTGTTTTAAGTTGAACGATGTTGTATGTAAGTTTTGTGGTCACTCACCTGTACATACTTGCCAATAATCTTTATGATCTCCAGATTAAACTGCTTGGCTGGGGCTGCAGACAGGTCAATATGACTCAAGAGACTGTAGATGATCTGTAGTAATGATTGCTGCATACTGGACAATCCTTTCTCCAACAACTAAAAGTAATATAGAAAAGTAGACTTTAGTCAGGTTGAACAAAAACAGCATTTACATTCATGGTGTTGAAAAACATAATAGTTTCAATGGTTGAGTTTATGGTTAGATTATCAGAAATCCAGAGACTAATGAAATAAAAGGTAATGTTTGTTATTTATTTCCTTGGTTCAGAAAGGAGAATCCAATAATTATTTTTCATCTTAACACTAATTTAGCTAATTTTCTTTTTTTTTAAGTTAAGAGAAAAATCACTAGACTATCACCAGAGAATAATGAACTACCCACAAATCATCCATACCAGTCATTTATTAGCTATGAGATCTTACATAAGTTTCTTAAGCCTGTCTAAGCCATGATTTTTTTTTATATTAAAAATTGAACCCAGGGGGGTTCTACCATTGAGCAACACCCTCAGTCCTTTTAATTTTTTATTTTGAGACAGGGTCTCGCGCTAAATTGTTCAGTTTGGCCTCCAACTTGTGATCTTCTTATCTCAGCCTCCCAAGCACAAGGATTATAGGCATGTGCCACCATGCCCAACTTAAGCCTTGATTTTTTTAAAGTGTAAAAGAGCAATACTACCTACCTCAAAGAGTGCAGGGCAGAGTAAATTAAAGATGTGTCATTTTAAATATAGGCAACTAGTTTTCCTAGTATGTTAGTGATAATATAAGGATTATTAATTACATTGACAAACATTTTAGTGGCTTGGAATTTCTTCCACTTAAGCTTCTCCTTGTGGTTGTGGTTGTTTACTTGGTAATTCACTTTTCTAGGCATGAAGTTACTTCGGATGAATCAACAAATAATAAATTTTTATGCAATTCTAGGGCTACTTTTTATAATTCTATTTTTGCCTCTCAAAATCATAATTTAGATAAGTGAATGTTTCATCAAAATAAAAACTGGCCAGGCATGGTGGCGCAGGCTTGTAATCCCAGTACTTTGGGAGGCAGAGACCAGAGGATCCGGGTTCACGGCCAGCCTCAGCCCTCTCGCTCTCTCTCTCCCTGTCTCTCGCTCTCTCTCTCTCTCTCTACTTAGTGAGGCATCTCCGCAACTTCGTGAGACCCGGTTTCAAAATAAAGTATAAAAAATAGGGCCGTGGGTATAGCGCGGAGGTAGAATGCCCCTGCGTTCAATCCCCGGTACCGAAAAAAAAAAAAAAACTGACCCAGCAGAAATGCCTTTGCATGTTGAACTATTAGTCAAGAAAGGATTTCAAAGCCAAGAACTAATTTTGTAGAAACAAAAATCATAATCTTTTTTAGGATCAAGACTGCTAAAAATCCATTTTCCATTTTAAATAAAGGGGAGATTTTTATTTTTTTTGCGGTACCGGGGATTGAACCCAGGGGCATTCTGCCTCTGAGCTACACCCCTGGCCCTATTTTTTATCCTTTATTGAAACCGGGTCTCACGAAGTTGCAGAGGGCCTCACTAAGTATCTGAGGCTGGCCACGAACCTGTGATCCTCTGGTCTCAGCCTCCCAAGTACTGGGATTACAAGCGTGCGCCACCACACCTGGCTCTAAAGGGGAGATTTATATTATTTAGAGTTTTAAGTCACTTAAGGTCAGTGAATAAAGAAATAGATACCAGAAATGAAAAAGAAACCCCACCTTTAGAATAATTTTCTTTCTACTTGAAATAAATTATCTATACTCTTCTTTTTAAAAAGATGTTATCTGTGACACTATAATGCACCGATAAAAGCATAAAAAAAAAGATGTTATCTAAGCCAGGCATGGTGGCACACACCTATAATCTCAGTACTCAGGAGGCTGAGACAGGAGGATCGCAGGTTCGAGGCCAGTGTTGGCAAATTAGTGAGACTCTGTTTTGAAATTAAATAATAAAATAAGGCTGGGGGTCTAGCTCAGAGGCAGAATGTCCCTGGGTATAATCCCCAGTACCAAAAAATGTTATCTATATTCACCCTCAAAGACAATTTGAAGGTTAGCTAGCACCATAGTACTGTTTCTGGAGGTAAATCCATTTGAAATTTTGCCACTGTGCAGTTAAAACAAAAATGTGTAAATTTACCTCTGCAAGATAAGTCACAAGATTGAATGTAGTATCTGAGAAGGAGTCATGCAGGTATCTGCACACTACATTGATCCAGTTTGAACAGTCTCTGGAATATGTGTGTGTACTGTATAAGCTCATCATGTGAGCCAGGTTGACAAGCGTGGGACACTTTTCTTCTGCACAAACCTAGGGAATAAATAAAATGATTTCATTCACCTAAAATAAAGATACAAGCTTAAACTTGTTTTTATGCTAATATATTTATTCAATGAAATTATTTAGATGTATAAAGTTTCAATGCATTTTCTTTCAATACAGTAGAAAAGTTAAAGAGGGAAAAAGAACAAGGCATTCTTAAGAAAATAACAATAAAATGGAAAGAAGCTAATGTCAGACACTTCTATCGATACCACACACTATGGCTTATTGCAGTCTGATACTCCGTACAACTGTCTTTGTCAAAAACCCATCTACCACACGTGGTTTTGTGTTTTGTCACATCCATGTGCTTCAGTGCACAAGGACCTAAACAGGCAGACTCAACTTGGGGATTCTCAGGAGGCTCAGAGCGTGCGTCACAGCGGAAATGACTCCGTCTCCACTGTGTCCAGAGTCTCTCGGGGGGGGGGGGAGCCAATTGTGGAGGGCCTTGCATGTGAGACACAAAGAACTTCACCAGAGGGCTGGTAAAACCAAGTCCTTCATCTCCACTGGGTGACAGCCTGCAGGCTGGACTCCAAGCCTGATCTTCTGAGATCCTTGGCCAACCACTCCAGACCGTATTGACTTCTTAGAGTTCTCCCAATACAGTACTATGGAATCTCAATCAACAAATGTTTAGGGGCACACATTTTTGTGGTCTGTTTCTTCTTTGGGTTATTGCTGAAGATGCTCCTTAGCTTCCTCTGGGAGGTACCTAAACAATCTAGACCTGGAACAGCGCCCCGCTGGTCCAGCGTAATGTCTGCTTTGACTTTTCTTCTGTTCATTTTCCTTACTTAGTCTTTCATTGATGTTTTGTACATATTTGCATAATTGCCTAGAACATTTAGTAAGGAAAGTAGAGCAGTACCTTTTTAATATACATGTATTTAACTTTCACATGAGTATGCCTGACTTTTACTTTGATAGTCTGATTCAAAGGTATTTAATAGATGTGAAAGGGTTCAAGTTCATCCTTCAGAAAACATTGCTGGACGGGCCTGAGATAAAGGCATGTAGGGCTGCCAAGACTATTAACACAGTGCTACCAAAGTTATTTTATAAAATCATTAAAAGTAGCAAATTTCATGCATTAGTTTTCTTTTATCCATAAAACCATCAACAGGAAGATAAAAGAAAACTTTGGGTTGATGTTTCTTATTTGCATTTAAACATATACCAATTTACCATATTTTTAAAAAAGTCACATTTTTATAATGGCATGATAATCTGTTTAAATTCTATAAAAATCTTTTCTGAAGAATGAAACATTTTTATCAAATTCCTAAAGATTTTTTTTTTTTTTTGCTGGGCATAGTGGCACAAGCCTGTAATCCCAGTACTTGGGAGGCTGAGACAAGAGGATCACAGGTTCGAGGACAGCCTCAGCAAGCAGTGAGACTCTCATCAGCCTAGTGAGACCTTGATCTTGATAGGTCAAATCCTATTTTTGAAAAGGGAGAAAGTATGCTGTACAATTTTATATGCTGGGCAAACGTCTTACGATTTTGAAATTTTTTAATCTAAAATCAGATGCAAAGAAAATGTTTTATAACAAACTTTTAGCATGCTACTTTTGCCGTAATGAAAGAGAAAAATATTTGTCATTAGTGTTGCCTCATTTTGAGATTCTGTGCTCTCCATGGGCACAAACAGTAGAATGATTGATATTTGCATAATGAGGAAGCACATAATGGCAGAAAATTACTCTCGACAGTTCTAAGTGAGGGAATAATTAAGGAATCAATTTAATTCACATCCTGCAGGTTGCTAAAAGCGTACAGAGAGGGAACCTTTGTGTGCTGCCCAGCAGGAAGAAAGCAGACTTAAAAATAATTTATAAATCGCAGAAGACCATATTGGAAACCATATTACATGCCCTGATGGGGTCAGACACCTGCAGTTTAATTCTCAAGGGGATGGGGCATCTTTCAGGACAGGCCAGACTCCTAGGGACCCTAGCATTGAGCAGGCAGCTCCAACACACTCCAGCCACCACCCCGAAATGCTTCCACTTCCCCTATTACGATACTTGGGCCTTTTATGTTCTTGAAATACCAAATTAGGCCAATGTACATTTTTCCCCCTTATATTTTCTTTCTAACTCCTCATATAGGCAGAAAATTTTCCTTGTTTACAAGATTTTGCTAATGATGTATCATTAGAATATGAAAATGGAAATTATTTTAATGAATTTTATGTTTTGTATCACTTTTAAGTCTTCATACAAATATTACATATGTAATTAGTTTCTTTCAGGCTGATAATTTGAGAGACAATATTTTATTTCAAATGATTATAGTTTTTTACTTAATACTAAATGTTCTATTGGATTCATTAATTAAAATAAAAAATAGGGGACATTTTTGGCTTATTTCCTCCCACCACCATTTTTACTTAAGAAACTAAGATATGTTTTCATTCCTCTTTTTAACTATACGCTTTACAAATGACTATGTAGGAATCTCTCCATATCTATTCAGAAATTTAATCAGATGGACTCAACAGCATATTTTATTAAATACTTTCTTGTTGTTTATTACATATTACCTAGCAAGATAATGAAAAGGTTCATACCCTTGTTCCCGTTAATGGGCTTTACCACTACCGTGGCACTCAGGGATAAACTTGTTGCAGTCAGGGCTGTGGAAAGGTGGGTGTTTCATTTGGCTTTCTGTGCACTTATTCTTCCCATTTACTGTGCCACTTGTTAATTGAATCTCAGCTTTATTTAAAAAAAATTGCTAACATAAAAAGCTCTTCCAGAAAATGTTATTTGCTTGCTCCCTTCTATTGAAAACATCTGTTCTTTCTCTCAGTGCATTAACTAGGTTTTCTAAAGTAGGTTGCTATTCACTTAACCCCAGCTCCAGTTTACTCCATTTCCTGTGGCATGGATACCACTTATGAATTTACATAACTCCTTCTTGAAACTGTTCATATTTTCAATCTGAAAAGGCTCCCCCCCCAAGACTCAATGACTGACCCCGAAAAAAAACTAAGTTGCTGAGGCTGGCCCCAAACCTGCAATCTTCCTGTCTCAGCCTCCCAAGTACCGGGAATACAGGTGTGTGTCACCATGCCCAACTTCCTTACTGTTCTTAAGAGAGGAAATTATTAAAAATATAAAATGTCGAAAACAGCTGGGTGCAGTGGTGCACACCTATAATCCTGTACGTGGGAAACTGAGACAGGAGGAGTACAGGTTCAAGGTCAGCACATGGTAACTCAGAGAAACCTGTCTCAGGGTAAAAAATAAAAAGGGCTGGGGAGTAGCACAGGGGTAGAGTGCCTCTGGGTTCAATCCCCAGTGAGAGAGAGAGAGACAGACAGACAGACACACATACACAGTCAAAATCATATTCTTCTAAAATTAAGAGCTATAATACTTTAAAACCCAAGTTACCAGGTGATTTAAATATAGCCACACGCCAGGCGTGGTGGCGTGCGCTTGTAATCCCAGTACTTTGGGAGGCGGAGACGGGAGGATCCAGGTTCGCGGCCAGCTTCAGCTCTGTCTGTCTGTCTGTCTTTCTCTCTACTTAGTGAGGCCCTCCGCAACTTCATAAGACCCAGTTTCAAAATAAAGTATAAAAAATAGGGCCGGGGGTGTAGCGCGGAGGTAGAACGCCCCTGGGTTCAATCCCTGGTACCGCAAAAAAAAAAAAAAAAAAAAATATATATATATATATAGCCACACTACTATTTCCATGGCTGTAAGATGGAAGGGAAAGAGCCAAACATGGAAGAAAAAAAAAGAATGAATGGAGCAGAGAGGGAAGATGAAGAGAAAGAGTGTTAAAAGGAAAAAGAAATACATAAAGGGAGAGAGAACTTTTAGAATCTCAATACATAGCATGCCCTCTTCTTCCTCAGGGCCTCTGCACTTGTAATTTCTTCTGCCTAGAAAACTTCCACCCTTGGCCTGGCACCCAGCCTCCAGGTGAGCTTGGCTAGGACTTGCTTTAGGCAGGCTGTAGGTGTAGTGCTTCTAGAATGTTCTGCCCTCTCCTTGACAGGTTGCTTATCAGACTCCAGTGATGGCCTACTTCCTCCACTTGCCAAGGCAAGTCCAGAGGGCAAGTTGTCTGCTAATCAGGTATTACCAGCACCTACCCCCACGCTCAGTCAATATTTGGTAGTGAATAAATGAATGGATGAGAAACTGACAGAGAGGAAGAGGAGAAAGCAGGGAACCCGAGCAGAAAAAGACTCAGACTCAGAGGAGCCATTACTCTAATTAAAGAGTTTATTTACTGTCATTTGAGCAGTGGTCACATGACTATGTAACTCCTTCATACGCATAAAGAGAACACACATTTAGATGCAAATCCACATACTAAGTGACAGTAAGAGGATTGTAAAGAGATTCCCTTCTTCAGGTAAACTACAGGACAATGGCCCTGCAGGGTTAAGTTTCAGTATAACATTTGCTTACCTTTGCTATTCGACTAGCTGTTTCTTTGCAAAACTGAGTTGGGCTGTCAAAATGCTGGATTAAGTGAGGCAATAAGCAAAGGATATTAAGAGGAAAGCCTATCAAAACAAAACAAAAAAAGCAAACAATAACCAATTTTATTGCACATTATTTTAAAAGTTAAAGATATTTTTAAAAATGGTTTGCAGAAACCATTTTTTTCATTTACTGGGGTACTCAATTACTAATTTATTTATTTACTTTTTGCTTTTACCAAATAGTTTGAGCTATCTAACATATAAAAACTATCACTGTTTGCAGAAAAGCAGAAATTAGTAGATTTCAAAACAAACAATTAGTTTACATTTCAACTACATTAAGATCTAATTCTATCAACATTGGTGCAATTATATTAACGTTACCTGACAACTGGGAAGGATCCACCAACGTGTGTTTGGAGACAGAAATGAGTTTGCTGAGGAGGTGCACGGTCATTTCTTGGGTAGAGACTGAGGTAAAACCCTTAAGGAAGAGCTGTTGAAGGCCTGGGAAGTTATTCCACTTCAATTTGCTTTGTACATTTTCAATCTTCTCTCGACTCTCTGATTTATCCAGAGGCAAATGGATAAGCAGTTTGTTGAGAAGCCTGAGAGCCAGGAGGTATTCGTATTCATAATCAGATTCTAATAAAGATGCTGCTATCCAAAAAATCGTGGCCATCAAGTTGGTAGGCTCAGTAGTGGACTGCACATCATACATCCCTTTCTCTCGCAGCGAGGAAAGGCTCCTAGTCCTTGCTAGGCTGCTGCTATGGTTTATCCGTCCATCCATTATATCCAGTGTGTTACTCCGCCGCCGGTCACCTCGTCGGTCACCAATTAAACTTAATCTTAAAGAGTTACTTCTCGCATTACTGTTATATCCCAAATAACTGCCACTATTGATGGGGCTTGTGCTTAGATTGAGTTGTCCAGTGCTTTTCCGGTTAGCTGCATACTTGTTTCCCATTATAGGATCGTGGTATGAGGTTCTTAAAGAAAAGGAAAGAAAGAAAAGAGATGAAAACACATCCAGCCACTTCTTTTGCTATATTAATTGTACTCTTGAAAGCTGAAAAACAATGACTATCACCAGAAAAATCAGGTTTAACATATCTGACTTTAATCAAATTTCAGTTTTGCCTTTGTATCAAAACGTAGAACAATATCGTTGCTACTGTGGCTCTTTCCTTTGAAGTGGGACGAGGTTTGGCTCGCTAAGAAAGTTCTCATACAGTGTCGGGAACCATTCCCTTCTCTGAGTTGCATAAACAGCCTGGCAAGGCGAGGATTTTGCCAAGTGTTGACGATTTTGTTGATTGTGGCTGTAACAACAGGGAGACTCACGGAGGAACGAGTTGACCACTCCTTGACCCGGGAAGGAGGAGGGGTGCTGCGTGAGAGCACGATGTTTGTCTGCTTGTGGGTATTAATATTATATACATCTGGTGCTATGTTGTTAAGGTTGGCATTGTGTACATCTGATGCTCTGAAAGTATATATAAGGTCCGAGCACGGCAGCATAGACTGACCGTCCTCCCAATAAGGCTCCAGTGTTGACTGAGAGTCCTCCCGAAAAGGCTACAGTATTGACCACAGTCCTCCCGAAGCTATCTTTTGTCTTTCCTCTCTTGTCTCTTGTCTTTATGCTATTCCTTGTCTCTCTCTCCCTTTTCTCTCAATTCTCACTCCCCGTTTCAGGAACAGTTCGAACCCTTCGACTCTGCCGGCGGGCTCTGGCATTACAGTAATCACTGAGAACACTCAGGGCTGGGGTGTAGGCATGGATTATGTCCAAGGCAAAACTCATTTGTCCTATCCTCAAACCTGATGGTCCTGATGTTCCTATTTCATTCATTAGCACATTATTTTAAGAGAATGAGCTCAAACACTTATTTACTTATTTTGGTCCTTGGACTTGAACCCAGGGTCATTCTACCTCTGAGCTACATCCCCAGTGCTATTTTATTTTTATTTTTATTTTTATTTTTTGTGGTACTGGGGATTACACCCAGGGGCATTCTACCTCTAAGCTACATCCCCAGCCCTTCTTATTTTTTTATTTGGAAACGGTCTCACTAAGTTGCAGATGGCCTCACTAAGTTGCTGAGGCTATCCTTGAACCTGCAATCCTCCTGTCTCAGCCTCCCAAGAACTGGGATTACAGGTGTGAGCCATCACGCCCGGCTTTATTTTTCATTTTAAAACAGGATTTTGATAAGTTGCTGAGGCTGCCCTCAAACCTGCGATCCTCCTGTCTCTAAGCCTACCAAGTACTGGGATTACAGGCGTGTACCACCATGCCCAGATCAAAAATTTATTTTTTATTTTTCCTGCTTCCTAATATCCAACTGCCACTGATTAAAGTAACATTTACTGAATGCCTTCTACATATGCCTGGAGTATGCAAAAGGCTAAAAATATTAAATGCAGTCTATGGGGGGACAGATATGTAAATGGATAAATTTATACCTTATTAATTAGTATTATTAAAATATAAGAGAACCAGGCATGGTGGTGCATGCCTGTAATCCCAGTACTTGGGAGGCTCAGACAGGAGGATTGCAGGTTTAAGGCCAGTCTTGGCAACTCAGTGAGATCCTCAGCAACTTAGCGAGACCCTGTTTCAAAATAAAAAATAAAATACGGCTGGGGGTGCCTTGGATATAGAATGTCCCTAGGTTCAATCCTAGTACAAAAAAATAAAAAATAAGTTAAAATAAAATATAAAGTAAATACTGTGAGAACCTAAAGTATAAAATACTTGACAATGCCCTAGGTCAGAAATGCTTGTCTAGGAGGTGATAGTTGAGACAGGACTTAAAAAGGATTAGTCAATTGGGGGTTTGCATGGCAGAAAAAGTGGGAGGAAAGCCGGGCGTGGTGGCGCACGCTTGTAATCCTAGTACTTGGGAGGCTGAGACCAGAGGATCTGGGTCGTAGACAGCCTCAGCTACTTAGTGAGGTCCTCTGCAACTGAGTGAGACCCTGTTTCAAAATAGAGAATAAAAAATAGGGCTGGGGGTGTAGCTCGGAGGTAGAATGCCCATGGGTTCAATCCCCAGTACCGCAAAAAAATAAAAAATAAAAAAAAAATAAAAAGAAATGTGGGAGGAGAGGTTGTGCTGAGGAGAAGGAGCAAGATATGAAAGGTGCGTGTCCTGAAGGGTGGCCCAGGAAGCAGCAGGACCCTGAGTGTGGAAGGAACAGGGCTGGTCCATGGAGCCCGACTGCACAGCAAGGAAAAGGGTTCTGGCTTCTTGGACATTGGAAGGAGAGTACTGATAAAATTAGCTCCAGGACATTCCAGAAGTCCTCACTGTCTGAGACCCATTTTCCCACTGGTAATGCATCTGATTTATAGATGGTAGTATTGTAGTATTCTCACTTCCAGTATCAGTATAATAGAATATAACTCTTATATGTATTTAGCTACAGAAATTCTGTATTCAGTCTGTTGCCTGGTTTAAAGTCTTACTGAGAAAGGGCAGAGAGAAGATCATAATGCTTCATGGTTTCAGCCAAAGTATCAATTGCAGATTCCAAGGTGAGAAGAAGCTCAATCACAAATCCCTGGGGAAAAAGGGCATATTTTAATTAATTATGTTCTGGAAAAAAAGAAATTGCAATCAACTTCCCAATGAGATTTAAAAGCAGAACAAAGTCTATGCTAATATTACAAAATGATTAAACTCTTAAGCAACATGATCTTACTGATTGGTGAAAACCCATCAAATTAGTGGTATAAATTGATTTTACTGGAACTACAATTTACCCAAAATTGCTCAGGACAGAAGTCTAGGAGCTGTCTTTGTTTCTTCCTTCCACATATAAATTGAATCCATTGGCAAGTCTTGAAAATATCACTTTTAAAATAGGCACTAAGCCAGGCATGGTGGCACACGTTTGTAATCCTAATACTTGGGAGGCTGAGACTGGAGGATCGCAGGTTCAAGGACAGCCTCAGCCACTTACTGAGGCCCTCTGCAACTTAGTGAGAACCCGTTTCAAAAAGTAAATAATAAAAAAATAGGGCTGGGGTATAGCTCAGAGGTAGAATGCCCCTGGGTTCAATCCCAGTACCGCCAAAAAAAAAAGAAGGCACTAAATCTGAATGCCTTTTTCCACCTCCATAGCCTCCCTTAATCTAATCTACCACCATATCCGCCTGGACTGTTGCAAGAGCCTCCTAACAGACCCTCCTGCTTCCTCTGTCACCCTCCCCAAGGGCTCCGCCCACATGCCTGAGTGTGTTTCTCAAAAGTAAGTTACATCCAGCATCTTACTTCTCTCAAAACCTTTGAATGTTTTCCCATCTATTCAGAATGAAGCCAAACCTCTCGCCAGGGCTGACTAGGCCTTACATGATCTGGACCTGCCTACCTCTTCATGGCCTGCCAGCCCCATCGGTTTTCATAATATCCATCAAAAAAAGCCTATTGCAAAAGCCGGGCGTGGTGGCGCACACTTGTAATCCCAGTACTTTGGGAGGTGGAGACCGGAGGATCAGGGTTTGCGGCCAGCCTCAGCTCTCTCTCTCTCTCCGTCTCTCTCTCTCTCTCTCTCTCTCTCTCTACTTAGTGAGGCCCTCCGCAACTTCGTTGAGACCCGGTTTCAAAATAAAGTATAAAAAATAGGGCTGGGAGTGTAGCACGGAGGTAGAATGCCCCTGGGTTCAATCCCCGGTACCGCAAAAAAAAAAAAAAAAAAATCTATTGCAGTTTGAGACCAGCCTTAGCAACTAAGCGAGACTCCCAGTGACACCCTGTTTCAAAAACAAAACAAAAACCCCAAAAGTAAAAAAGGGCTGGGGGGTGTAGCTTGGAGGTAGAATGCCCTGGGTTCAATCCCCAGAACAACAACAACCCCCCCCCCAAAAAAAATGCCTCTAACTGTCTCAGGGCCTTGGTACTCATACCTCCTGTTTTCCTCTGCCTGAAATGTCTTTTCCTCAGGTCACCATAGGACCAGGACCTCACTCATTATGTTCAAAAACCACCTCTCAGTTTATCATATATAAAACTCCCTCTCCCCATTGCTCTTTAATCCTTTACCTTATTATACTCACAGAATTTATCACTAAGGAAAACTGTGTTGTGTTATTGGTAGATTAAAGGCTTGTTTTTCCCAAATACAAAATGATCTCCAGAATTCCAGGAACTTTGTTTTGTTTACCACTATATCCCAATGGCTAGAACAGAGCTAATAAAATCAGCAGTCTAGCCAGGTGTGGTGGCGCATGCCTGTAATCCCAGTACTTGGGAGGCTGAGGCAGGAGGATCACAGGTTTGAGGCCACCCTCAGCAATTTATTGAGGCCCTCAGCAACTTAGCGAGACCCTGTTTCAAAAATAAAAAATAAAATAGGGCTGGGGGTATAGCTCAGGGGTAAAATGCCCCTGAGTTCAATCCCTAGTACCACCACCACCACTGCTACTACTACAAAAACAAGAAGGAAAAAGAAAAAAAAAATCAGCAGTCTGTAAAAACTTAAGTTCTCTAGTGTAATATATCACTTAATTATTATTATTATTTTTTTTGCGGTACCGGGGATTGAACCCAGGGGCGTTCTACCTCCGTGCTATACCCCCCAGCCCTATTTTTTATACTTTATTTTGAAACCGGGTCTCATGAAGTTGCAGAGGGCCTCACTAAGTAGAGAGAGAGAGAGAGGGAGGGAGAGAGAGGAGAGAGAGAGCGAGAGAGCTGAGGCTGGCTGCGAACCCAGATCCTCCGGTCTCCGCCTCCCAAATACTGGGATTACAAGCATGCGCCACCATGCCCGGCTTCACTTAATTATTTTTAAAAATAAAATTTGATGTTCCACTTTACATTTAAGTTTAACTTTCTATCTCTTTTCTCTTGTGGTCATCCCGAGATAATTTATAGGAGTATGTCTGTAAAACTTTCCCTAATACGCACTAGACTGACTATGTGACCTAAATAGCAGGTTAACAAATATTAACTATAAAACATTACTTCTGAACTCCTTACCTGCTCATTAACATGACCTAATAATTCTATGTGGTCACCACCTACCACTAGACGCATCCATTATACTTGGCAATGAGTCCTTGACCCCAGTGGCTGCCTGCTAACCACCAAAAGAATGGAATGAAAATACCTGCGCGTCTTCTCCGGGATCCCCTACGGTTTCTACAAGCCTGGAGAGAACATCAGAAAGTGTAGTTGCAGACAGTGGCTGCTTTAGGGCCCTGAAAATCTGAAAGGATCTCCCGGCATAGTGTCGAGAAGAACAAGAAAGTGCGGTCTGCAGAGCCACTTCACTAAGGTGACGTTCCAAATGAATTCCTTCTGTGAAAACAAAGGATGTATGTAGGTGGCTCTTGTTTTATAGAATACAGGGAGTTACAACCAGAGGCTGACCACGTTAAAACCAGAACCCCGCACACCACCTGGCCAACTAGATAGGCACTTAAAGGATATAGTCAATGCACGTTCTTTGACTAAACTCCATTTGCATTTAGATGGTTCTTCATTCTGATCTCTAGGGGAGCAATTCTGGGACCAGAGTCTCTCAAGCTTAGCACTCCTGGTGTTCTGGGCCAGGTCATTCATTGTTGGAAGGGCTGCCCTGGGCATTGTATCATGTTTAGCAATGTCCTCATCCACCACCCACCAGATACCAGTAGCAGTCCCACCCTATCATTGGGACAAAAATGTCTGCAGATGTTACTAAATGTCCCAAGAAGCAAAGCCACCCCTGGTCGACAACCACTATTAGAGACACATACATTTTTACTATGATGGTCAGAAGGTATTAAATTTTAGATTGTAGAAGCCTTACCAGTATAAAAAGGGACATTTAAGTTAATCATATCTCCTTAAATGTAATTTTTCATAATTCAAAATTGTATGATGCTACAGTACAAAAAACTAAGCCCCAAATTTCATAGGTAGAATTCTTATTTTTAAGTAGCAACTTAATTTTTCTCCCACCAAAACAGAGCTGCTATTGTTAACAAGTTAAAAAAAGTCTAAAACATTTTAATTTAGACACTATCAAGTACCAATTTTTAGCTAAACATTATCAACATTTCAACACCACATTACAATATCTCATTAAAATGATTTTTCTAAAATATTTATTAAGAGATACCTGAGCTTGACTGCTTAAAAACAGAAACCACATGTTTTAAAAACGTAGTTAACTGTTCAGCACTCTTTATGCTAGGATTCTTGGCAGAAACATCCTCATGGTTCCAAAGGGGCCCTCTTTTTCTGAAAACAAAGAACAGATGTAATTCTCTTGTTTTTAACTTTTATTAGCAGTTTCATTCATACTTGCCTAAAGTGCACTTTTACAATGAGAAAGGACAGTAGCTGAATGAGTTAAACAGCAGGTCACTCTCTGTTCCTATCATTTATGTACCTGGATGTGGAATGGCCTATGGCAAGTAGAGAAAGACCTAATTTCAATATCTACCATTGCTACAATCAAATTTTCTCAGAGTTAACACGAAAAGATGACAAACTTTGCCTAGTGAGAAGACTACTGGCAACTTTCTATGTGTAACAGCTTTAAACATAATTTGTGGAGCCCAGACTGTATCTAGATTATAATGCAAAGAAAACAACTTAGTGGCTAAACACACTGAAAATAACTGGCTAGGTAAAACTGTAGAAAAAGCTTAGGGCAAAATATTGTCCTAGTGACTCTTCCTTTAAAATGTCTTTGTGTTCTCAAGACCGTCCCTCCTGATCACCACAGGCTCAAAGCACCTTGGAAACCTTTAATGTGGGCTTGCTGTCCCCAGTCCCTTCCACCTCGAATTCATCCTGATCACTGATACGGGGATGATTTTCTCCACATATTTATTAAATTTTCCTCTCATCCTCCCCATTTAGTTCAATGCTCTGTGTGTGTGCGCGTGTGCACACACACACAGTTGGGAATCAAACTCAGGGCCTTGTGCATACTAGCTAAGTGCTCTACCACTGAACTCTGTCCGCAGCCCTAGCTCAGTAATTCTAAGTAATCTATAACCGTTGGCCTGGGTTTCATGACCAGCCAGTTTGAATTCCCAAAGCTTTCTAGCACTGTCTAGAAGTTGTCTTTGTCAGCATTATAATCAGAATGCAGTACTCAACATTTCCAAACACACTGTGTTTGCTCATGGCACTTTGATCTGGCTCTCACTGGGGCACCTTCTCCTTATCTAGTCTCCTTCTCTACTTAAGAGTGTCTTGCACAGAGTAGACCACACATAATTATTTGATGGCTGATTGATAACGTAGCTAATGAAAGCAGAATACTGTATATTCAGATAACACTGTATTCTCTCTGGGCAATTAGCAAGTAGGCATGATTCAGTGATCTTGGGTATAACTGTGTGCATGCAAAAGAAGAAAGTCTTTGCTTGCATCATAGTTTTCAAGATGGTGCATAATGCAAGCCTGTGTATTTCAAATCAAGAGCATTTTGGAAAACAAAAATCCAGCTTACGATGGCTGACCAATGAAAGGGCTTAACACAAAACCCACCGGGGCTGAGAGCTGCCAGGTTACCTTGAGGTAATGAATTCCATGAGGGTTTTGACTTTCCCATCCTGCTCCACTGAGATGTCCACCTCGTTGAGGAGCGTGGTGTGCAGGTGTGAAATGGCAGCGCTGTTGTTTCCTAAGCTGATACTAGAAGAGGTAGAACTTGAGCTAAGCCCTGAGTCGGTCATAGGGGAGGGCTGGTAATCAGGTATAAAATCGTTAATGCCTGCTGAAAGAGAAAGTGTGCCATGAGTAACTGCTCAGAAAAGAGGCTACAAGTCACAGAGTCCAGCTATTCCTTGATGCTTATAGACCACATGGGGAAAGTCTCAGTGCTAGCCGATGTCAATCAGCGCTCCTGACCAAACCCAGAAGCACCACGCTCCAGCAAGGCCAGTTTGGAAACCGGTAACACTTTTCACAACTTGTTACTGAAATTTAGCCATCTAGATTTACTGTGCGGCCCTCTGCTGCCCTCTGCCTACAAAAGCTGAAATTTCCTAATATTTTGGCATGTTTTCTCAACCTTTATTAAAGCCAGTCACATTTCCATAATGTGAACTGATTTTTAATTTCTTATGGGAGGAATTCTATATTTCTGCCTCATTTTACTTAAAAATTTATTTTAATGTATACCTGTAATATTTATAGTAAATCAGTCATTAAACAAATACCGGTAGAAATTATTACTAATGCCCCTATTCATAAAAAGGCAAAAAGATGTAAAAACAACAAACTAGAATTTTTTTTGTGTGGTACCGGGTATTGAACCCAGGGGCATTCTACCTCTGAGCTATACCCCCGGCCCTATTTTTTATACTTTATTTTGAAACCGGGTCTCACGAAGTTGCGGAGGGCCTCACTAAGTAGCTGAGGCTGGCCGCAAACCCAGATTCTCCAGTCTCCACCTCCCAAGTACTGGGATTACAAGCATGCGCCACCATGCCTGGCCTAGAATTTTGAATAAAGGTACTTTGATATAAAAAAGCAGTATACTTTACTCCATTTTTCTCTTAACTATAGTTTTAAAAAGCTGTTAAGATTCCTAATAATTGTTTTCTTACTAAGTATATGGTTTTAAGGAAATAACAGGGTCTTAACTGAGTAACTTTAAAATTCATTAACCTAACACCAGGCATGGTGGCGCATGCTTGTAATTCCAGTACTTGGCAGGCTGAGAAAGGAGGACCGCAGGTTTGCAGCCAGCCTCAGCTACTTAGTGAGGCCCTCTGCAACTTAGTGAGAACCTGTTTCAAAAATAAAGAATAAAAAATAGGGCTGGGGGTGTAGCTCAGAGGTAGAATGCCCCTGGGTTCAAAATAAATAAATAAATACATAAATAAACAAACAAATTAATTAATTAAAATTCATTAATCCTGTATCTGATACCTGATTAGAAAAAGAAGATAATTTTATTTCAATATCTAAAGGTAATTATTTTTGGGCTGGGAATGTAGCTCAGTGGCAGAGTGCTTGTGTAGTATGCATGAGGCCCTGGGTTCAATCTCCAGAACCACACACACACACAAAAGAAAAAAAATGTTCTCTAGATCATCTGTTATCAGCCTGATGGTACTAATGAGTACAATAAACAATATGTTGGGGCTATTAGGAAGGAAGAAATATAACTTTCAAAGTAAAATAAACATTGACAGTAAAAAAGCTTTATGTTAAAGTCATTGATTTGAACCTCACTTCTTCAAAATGTGTAGCATTTTAAATGCAACAAAAATCAAGTGAATAAAAAAATTTAAATGTCCAACTTTGTCCATTTCTCAGATCTTTTAAGAGGAATCTAATAAAACTTCATCATCTTCTTAATAACTAGTACTCAATCAATTAGGCACTGTACTATTGTATGTTCAACTTATATATTCAAAACTTAAAATTTGTGTGATAGAGATCCGGAAAAGGAATACAGACTCAAATATTCTATGTCTAGTTAATTCACTAATTAATAAAGAATGTAAAAAGCACTTAAAATAGTACAACTATTTTTTTTGTGTGTGTATGTGGTACTGGGGATTAAACCCAGAGGCATTCTACCTTTGAGCTATACCCCCAGCCCGATTTTATTTCTTATTTGGAAACAGGGTCTCGCTAGGTTGATGAGAGTTTCACTACTTGCTGAGGCTGTCCTTGAACCTGTGATCCTCCAGTCTCAGCCTCCCAAGTACTGGGATTACAGGCGTGCGCCACCACGCCTGGCTCTACAACTACATTTTAAAAGCCGACTCTATTTTTTCAACTTTCACTGACTTTCCCAATTACTGCAGTATGTTTCTGCTTTAAAGCTGTAGTTTAAAGTAAATACCTGTGAAAGTATAATCTAAGTGTGCAACTTGTTTGACTGTAAGCACCCTGGGCTCATTAAACTCCTTGTTCCTGAGAAGGACAGAAGCCACAGTTCGGATGTCACTGTTGGGTCCCATCACTATTAGTAAGTGCAGAAGCAGGCGTTTACAATGTTCATACACCTCAGGGTGGCAGTGGTCAAACCCTGAAAAGGACAGGAGAAGGCCATCAGTTAGGAGAACGAGTGAGTATTCTTGCTAGCACATTCCTATTTTAAGGAAATGCAGAAATTCCAGTCATCCTGTGGGGCTGGTTCCATGACCCGCGTTGGATACCCAAATCTATAGATGCTCAAGTCCCTGATATGAAATAGTAATAGTGTCGACCCCACACATCCTCCTGCACACTCTAAGTCATCTCTACCTTACTAATAGTACCTAACACAATATAAATGCTGTGTAAGTAGTAAGAGGAATCTAATAAAACTTCATCATCTTCTTAAACCGGGCGTGGTGGTGCACGCTTGTAATCCTAGTACTTGGGAGGCGGAGACTGGAGGATCCGGGTTCGTGGCCAGCCTCAGCTACTTAGTGAAGCTCTCTGCAACATCGTGAGACCCGGTTTCAAAATAAAGGATAAAAAATAGGGCCGGGGGTGTAGCGCGGAGGTAGAACGCCCCTGGGTTCAATCCCAGGTACCACAAAAAAAAAAAAAATCATCATATTCTTAATAACGAGTACTCAATCAATTAGGCACTGTATTATTGTATGTTCAACTTACATATTCAAAACTTAAAATCTGTGTGATAGAGATACGGAAAAGGAATACAGACTCAAATATTCTACATCTAGTTAATTCACTAGAATGTAAAAAGCACTTAAAATAATACTTAAAAAAGCACTTAACATAATAATATTCCCTAATCAATAATAATATATTGATTAGGGAATAATGACAAGAAAAAAAAAGTCTGTACATGTTTAGTGCACAGAATTTTCTCCCTCAGAATATATTCAAACAATGGTTGGTTGAATTGATGGATTTGGAAATCATGAATACCAAGTGCCTACTGTATACAAAATATTTTCACAGAATACAATGTATTATATAGTTTTTTTTTATTGACCTACAGTTCTTTCACACTTTTATAACCTATTGTCCTATGGTACAAGAAAGAATCAAATAAGTTTTATTTTACTGGTGCTGGGGATTGAACCCAGGGGCATTCTACCACCAAGTTATATCCCTAGCCCTATTTTATTTTTTATTTTGAAACAGGATCTCGCTAAGTTTCTGAGGCTCTGAGTCTGGTGTCCAACCTATGATTGTCCTGTCCAAGCTTCCCAAGTACAAGGATTACAGGTGTGCGCCACCACGCCCAGATAAGTTTTAAATGGTCACTTGTCTAAAATTTAATGACTGTTAAGAAATTATTACTTTTAACTAACACTAGATATACATTTTTAAAAAGAGAGAGGAGTGGGTTTTTTTTTGATACCAACACATAACCAAAAGTAAATGTCTGATTACCAATGGAATGAATTAATAAGTGTTTACAGCAGGAAAATGTATAAGAAGACGGCTGTCTTGACTTGCTTTAGGAAGCCAGTCCTACAGGCATCAAAGTTCTGAAGACGTGGGCGAGCTCACGTGTCTGCCACTGAGGGCATGTGGAGGGGCAGGTGTAGTCAGCAGAATGCCCAACAGTCTAAACTTAGAAACTGTTCCCGTATTTCATTCACTCTGATCCCAGAGGTAAATTACTTTTACTTTTGCTATGGCTACAGAATTTCCCCTGGGAGGGTGTACATATGTTTCCTGGGGGTGGGTACAAGGTTCTTAGTCCTTTCCATCATATAGGAATAAGAAGAGGGACAATATGGGCTGGGGGTTAGCTCAGTGGCAGAACGCTTTCCTAATGTGCCTGAGACCCTGGGTTCAATAAAAAAAGGACAACAGTCATGTTTGGGGTTAGACAACTCCCACTAGATCAGGAGAATCATAGAAATAACATATAAAAAGAAAAGAAACAGAAACATCTGAGAACTTTCTTAAAAAAAAAACTGCCTTCACATTGCCATGAAAACATAAAATGAAGGAATTAGACATAAGAATTTATTACCTATAAAAATTGCATGAAGAAGAAGATGGAGGTAGCTTCCCCATTCCACCTTCACACTGTGATCGATGATCAGGTCGGTCAGGAGGATCACCGCTATGTTACACCTACGGTAAGTCAGAGGATCGTCAACCACTTACTGTATCTGAGAAACCTAGAGAAAAACTTATGCCAATGACTCAGACTCGAATATCGTGTTTCACGGAAAAATACAACTTCTCAAGGAAAAAAAAAACACAAAAAAACAAAGGTGGCTAAAGAAACCATTAAGTTAAAGTCATAGCTTTAGAACAAAACGTGAGGGCTCAGGGCTCCTTGAAGTCAAGGGCCAGGTTTTCCTTGTCTTTCAACCTTGGACCTAGCACATCGCTTGCCACAGAGCAGGTGTTCAGTATTACTAAATTCTGAAAGATTGCAGCAGTTGTTCCATTGTGGTTTTATTCAGTGGAATTCAGTTGAATTCAATTGAAAGCAACAGTGCCGACTACAAGAAAGTCACGTTTTTCAGATGTAGTAACTGGGTCCCAGAAAGGTCAAGTAACTATGCCAGACACCCAGAAAAGCAGCAGCAGAACTAGACTCGATACTATTCATTTTGTACAGTTAGAATACTGAGATTTTGAGGTTATCTTAAAATTGAAACACATTGAGCTCATTTGTTGCAGCATCTCAATAAAGAAGACTGCTTCTATTCTGTGTTGTCAGATAGTGTACAGAAAGCAGCAACTTGGCTCATAGGAAATAGGAAGGATGCTCTAGTCCACCTGTGAAGAGGTAATCCAGGTGATGACGTTTCAGGCACGTAATCCACCAGTGGCGACCAGCAGCCTCCAGCTGGTGGGAAGGGCAGTGGCTCTCCTTGGTTATGCTCCATCACTTTCAGGCGCCAATTAGAATAAAGTGGCATTGAATCACCTATCAAGATAAAATGATCGCATTTTCTACACCATCTAATTTCTGCCAATATAAGCAAATTCTAGTAAGACACCAACTACTTATAGCATCAGAAAGTGATTAAAAAATAATTCCCACCTATTTGAACATGTTTGCTAGGAAGACCTGGGTATACATATTACCAAAGTACGCAAATCAGAGACAGAGGGAGAGGGAGAAGGCGAGAGAAAGGTCAATTCAGGTTTCATCCTTTATATCAAAGAAAAAACCACACTGGTACTTCCTTAGGATTCCCTAATTGATGGCTGATCCAGGGAGCCACATTATAGGTGAAGCTACCTTGTAACAGGGGCCCTCTGGGAAGTTCCTCAGTTTTCAATTTCCTGACACATGGCCAACACAAACCCATCTTTCAAGGAAACCTACTCTACCAAAGTGGGGCTGCAGGGTGCAATAAAAATTGATGCCAGGAAATGTGAATTCTGTGTGACGTGGGTAAGTCACTTAACCTTCTGGACCTCAGTTCCATCGTATACAAATGAGGAGATTGGACCCGATCATCTCTAGGGTCCTTTCTTAGTCTGAAAGCTTGTGCTTCTCGTCTAAAGTCACAAGACTCTTTTCAAGTGAAAGGGAGAACTTTTGTAGTAAAATGCAAATCCACACAGGAAAAAGCAAACCTGCTAAAAACACCAAGCTGTGCCCAGTGTGTTGGTTCTAGGGTGCTTCCTGAGAGCCAATTCTAAGTTCCTTTTGAGTTATTTATGCAGAACCTTTTTTTTTTATTTCCCCCACTTAATGTTGCTTAAAACCAAGACATTTCAGAGTATGTTGGAATACCACTAGTGGCAGTTAAATATTCTTTTTAAAAACAATTTATTGGAAAATATATTTACTAACATTAATCAAGTTAACAATAGAGCTCATTGTTATAGCTATATAGAAAACATTTGGAATTTATTACTTTTTTCTTCTTCATAGGATCCTCCCGAGCTGCTACTGTATCGAGATTCTAGTCTGTGATGTTGTCGAGTTAAATGACTGCTGAGTCCACTGTAGATGTCCAGGTGCACGTAGCTATGGAAATGATCATGGCAGTCAATCACAGCTCACGGTGAAGCGGTAGTTATACTGTAAGTTTTACTTTACATGTTTAAAAAAAGTGCACACTACACAAAATAGGACCAAGATTTCACAAACATATATAATAATTTCCATCTTATAATTCAAAAGCTTAAGCTTTTAAACATTCCCCTTTAATGCATATTCTGGTGAAACCTATTTTATATAAAATAGGCAGAGTAAATACTCATTTACTAAAGTGATAAATACTCATTTAGAAAAGTCTCAAAATATAAGCATTTTTCAAGCCATAGTGGTGCATGGCTATAATCTCAGTATTTGGCTGAGACAAAAGGATTACAGGTTCAAGGTCGGCCTCAGCAACTTAGTGAGACCCTGTTTCAAAAATAAAAATAAAAGGGTTGGGGGTGTAGCTCAGAGTTAGGATTCCCCTGGATTCTATCCCCAGCACAAAACAAAACAAAGACAAACCAACCCCCCCTAAAAAACCAAAAACAAACAAAAAAAGGAAGCAACACAGAAGGTGACTTGACACCACTTCATCTGTTTGAGTGTATCATGAAACCCAGCATGTGGGCGTCTTTAATGCAGAGACGGTCTACAATATGGAAACGCATTTCTTCACTAGAATTTTAACACAACAAAATACACATTCCAACGCAGAGATGAGCAGTTCTGGTGACTGATGTCAGTATCTGTCAGACTGAAAGGCTAACAAAGAACAGAGAGGTACTTGCCTGTCTTCAAGGTTCTCCTTTATGGGCTTATTATCAGGGTTGCCATCTGTGGGAGCTACCATTGTATTGCTACTGGAAGTAGTTCCTGTAATCAGAAATAAAAAAAAAAAGGTACCTGTTAATTGAAAAGAACAAGAGAAGACAAAAGGCTCCAGTCAAAACTCCACTCAAATGAAAGCAGAGTGACTTCAAAAGTAATGGACTCAGCTGGGGGTGGTGGCACATGCCAGTAATCCCAGTACTCGGGAGGCTGAAGCTGGAGGATCGCAAGTTTGAGGCCAGCCTCAGCAGCTTAGTGAGACCATGACTCCAAATAAAAATAAAATAAAAAAGAAAGGAATGCACTCATAGTGACCGCAGGAGAAAGGAGACAACAGCAATAGGCTTTGGATGCTAGAAAACAAATGGATGAGAACTAATTCTTAAGAAGGCAGGTGGTAGGGGGAGCCACACAATTTCTGTATTGCTGAACCTCCAAAAGGCTCGGGAATGAGTGGCATCGAGTGTCTGGAAGGCATAGGAGTTCACTGCAGTGCTAAAAATAGGACAATGGTTGAAATCCGTCTTAAAAGTAGTTGGTTTCAAACCAGGTGTGGTGGCGTGGACCCGCAATACCAGTACTTGCGAGGCTGAGACAGGAGGATCGCAGGTTCAATGCCAGCCATAGCAACTTAGTGAGGCCCTCCACAACTCAGTGAGATCCTGTTTCAAAATAAAAAATAAAACAGGGATGGGGGTATAGCTCAGAGGTAGAATGCCCTCAGGCTTAATCTCCAGTACCAAAAAAAGGGGAGGGGGAGTAACTGGTCCCCCAAATCCACCTCCTTGCCTCTTATAGCTGGGTGGCTGTTTCTGCCCACTTCCAGAAGAAGTTTTTTCTGATCAGAGTAAATCAGATTTCTGGACTAGGGCACCCCATGTATGGCTGAAAGAGGAAACACCTTACTGAAAAGAGGGGATGAAAATACTAAAATTCAAGACTGATCTCCTGCCCTGCACCTTGAAGTGTGTGTGTGTGTGTGTGTGTGTGTGTGAATAAATACATGTAGTCCAGATACACCTCTAGTGTAGGCAGGAGAGTTTCCTCTGGGAAATCTGATTATGAAAGACCCAAGAGAAAAGGCCTGCAGCCATCCATATCCCTGAAATCATGATTTAACAAAGGACAGTCAACTAGTTCCACATACACCACAGAACTCGTCAGCTTTTAGCACTCGCTCCTTATGAAAAGACAGATCTAGAACTCATAGGGCTTCAAGGAAAGCTCTTACGAAGACAAAACAAACAGCAAGATCGAGAAAATAGGAACTTCTGCTCGGAGAAGAAAATTTTACAACTTTATCAGATACAGAAAAAGACAGCCCAACCATGAAACATGAATAGGATACTATTTTAAAAACCCTAATGAAAAAAAAAAACTTTTGAATTAACAATATATTAATAAATATGAATAATTCAAAAAACTGTTATCAGAAATGGTGTAGAAAGTAAACAAAAAGCCTGTGATAAAAATGACAAAAATAAATTATGAAGATAAATTAACTATTTCTAATTCTACAATGTTATTGACATGCTGAAAGCATTCAATATAAACTTAGTGACAAAGAGCTTTACAGAAATTTCATGTGTAATAGCCTAATACTATCTTGATTTTCACTGGAAGTTACTCCCTCTTGAGGACATAATTTCTTCAATTCTCAAAATATTATAACATGATAACCATTTTAGGTGGTAGATATATTAATTAGCTTGACTTAATCATTCCACATTGTATTCATAAATCATAACATCATTTTGTACACCCTAAATATATATAATTTATCAATTTATAACAACAACAAAAAACCCCATTATATATACTCACTTGATTGGATACAATGTACAATATATACCCAAATAATTATACTGTAGAATTACATAAATAATTTCAGCAAGTAAGCATGTTCCAAATTTAACATTGCTAGCTGTATTTATTAAAAATGCATTAATTGTATTGGGATATATAAATTTATATTCCAGTTCTGAGTAAGTATGTAAACAGTTTCCCTCTGTAATATTAAGGCTCCCTACACTGTCAGATTTCTTTACTTATATGAGGATTTACAAAATCTCGCCAAATTAATTACCATACATGATCAGCATTTGCTTTTGTTTTCTCAGTAATGATATTTAAAGACACCAGTGCTTGCCAAAACTAACAACTGTGTGAAGCATCTCCTTCGACACAGAGCAGCTGGCTCTCCGCACGGTCTCACCTGAGGTGACAGAAGGGATCTTGTAGCTAGAAGTGATGCGGTAGTAGGGGGGGTTATCCATGTGAGTGACCCCCGAACTGACGGGGTCGGTCAGCTGGAGCTCACTCACCAGCTCTTCCAGCAACTGCATCGTTTTGTCTCTACCTAAGTAAACGATAACCTTCTTCACCTGTCACAAGAGAGATTGTTCAGAAAAGAAAACGCAAGATTTTTATCTCAGAAATCTGTCTACAGGCAAATTTTATCAGAGTCAAGTTCAACTCTAAGTGGAAGATGAATAAGCACAACCAAAATGAGCACAGGCATTGATTAGCAATGAGACGTTGATCCGCTTTATCAGTCCTGTCCTGCTAGCTCTCAACAGTAGATCTAACCGGGATGAACCACAAATGTTCTTTGGTAGTTCTATAACTTTCAGCACTGCCATTACTTGTTTGTTCTTTTCTAAATAAAATGCAAATATTTTTTGCTTTTCTATGAAGTTTCTTTTTAAATGGAAAAAGCTTCTGGTTCATATCATCCAAAGACTTTCCTCTGATCTTTAGTCAGCCAGCTATAGAACCTGGGCTGTATCTTCTACTCTGCCTTCCTCATTCTCCATCCTGAACCCAGCTGCAGACAGTAGTCATGGGGAACACGCTGTCTGGACAGGAGCGTGGAGCTACCAGCTACTAGCTGTGTCATCTGGAAAGCGACTCTACTTTTTCTCTTCTGCAAAATGGGGACAGTAACCATACTTGAGGATTCAGTGAGTTCAGATTTTACAGAACTGTAAAAATGGTAGTGCAAAGGAGTTTAGTAAGTGGGAAAGACCGCACTGTTTCCACAGCACATATTTTTTTCTTTTTGGTGCGGAACTGGGGATTGAACACAGGGGCATTCTACCTCTGAGCTACACCCCAGCCCATTTTATTTTTAATTTTGAAACAGGGTCTCACTAGGTTGCTGAGAGTCTCACTAAGTTGCTGAGGCTGGTCTCCAACCTATGATCCTCCTGTCTCAGCCTCCCATGAACTACAAGTACAGGGATTACAGGCGTTCACCATCATGCTTGGCTTGTATTTATGTTTTAGTAATATGTATTACTAAAGTAACTTACAAACTGATCAACCTATCCTGTGTCCCTAGTGCAGCACGGTTCAGAGGCGGGCATGGCTGGAGGATGTGGGTCACTGGGGATGTGGCCTTGGGGATAATATATGTCTCAGCCCCTCCTCTCACTCTCTCTGCTTCTGGAAGCCACAACGAAAAGTGGCTTTTCTCTGCCATGCACCCTGCCGCTGTGGTTTCTGCCTTGGGACAGGCCAACCATGGACTCTAAACCTATGAACCTCTAAAATTAAGAACCAAGCAACCTTTCCTCCTCTAAATTGGGCTTGTCAGATATTTGGTCATCATGATGAAAAAGCTGACTAACACACAGGTAAACATACGTATGTCAGGGAGATCAAGGGAGCAGGGTGAAGAAGTGTGTGCATAGGGATGGGGCATCTGGGGTTTTCATTTTTTATTTGATTTTATTTTTTTGTGATACTGGGAATTTAACCCAGGGGCATTCTACCTCTGAGCTACACCCCCAGCCCTCTTTAATTTATCTATCATCTATCTATCTATCATCTATCTATCTATCTATCTATCTATCGTGGGTACTAGGAATTGAACCCAGGGGCATTCTACTTCTGATCTACGCCCCCAGCCCTATTTTATTTTTTATTTTGAAACAGACTCTCACTAGGTTGCAGAGGGTCTCAATAAGTTGCTGAGGCTGGTGGCAAATCCGTGATCCTCCTGTCTCAGCCTCCCAAGTACTAGGATTACAAGCGTGTGCCATCACGCCCAGCTTACTTTTTATTTTGAAACAAGGTCTTGCTAAGTTGCTGAGGGTCTCACTAAGTTGCTGAGGCTAGCCTCAAACCTGTGATCCTCCTGTCTCAGCCTCCCATGTACTGGGATTACAGGTGTGCACCTCCAGGCCTGGCTGCATTAGCATTTATAGATGGGATGAGCAGCACAGGTCTCAGGGAGAAGTGGCACCCCAGGGAAGACCTGAAGAAGGTGAGTGAATGCGCAGTGTGGCTGCAGGGAAAGGCCCTGAGGTGGGGACTCCTGGTGTGGACGCTGGCGGCAAGGGCTCCGCATGGCAGAAGGGCAGGGACCATGGGGAAAGCAGCAGGGGATGAGGTCAGAGAGGTTCTGCAGGGTCATGTGGTTTAGGATCACACATCTACCTTTCTCTCAGTGCTTCTCAAAGAATACTAATCCTAATGACAAGCCTTGGGAACAGTGTTTTCAGGCAAACTTGGGAAATGCTGACTAAGGTTGTGCTACTAAATGGTGTGTTTAAAGTAGGATCTGGCCAGGCGTGGTGACACACGCTTGTAATCCCAGTACTTGGGAGGCTGAGACAGGAGCATCACAGGTTCTCGGCCAGCCTCAGCTACTTAGTGAGGCCCTCCACAACTTAGTGAGACCCTGTTTCAAAATAAAATAATAAAATATGGCTGGGGGTACAGCTCAGAGATAGAATGCCCCTGGGTTCTATCCCCAGTAACACACACACACACACACACACACACACACACACACACACACACACACATAAAAGAAG